>PVKS010005806.1:0-82586 GCA_004027875.1 Aplodontia rufa
ATACTAACCCTAACCCTAACTTTAGCCATAAACCTAGCACTAACCCTAACCCAAACCCTAATTCTAAACATATCCTTAATCTTAAACCTAGTAGCAACTCTACCACTAAACAATAATTAACCCTCACCCTAAACCTAACCCTAGCCCTAACCCTAACCCTAACCCTAGTACTACCCCAAGACCATAATGGTAAACCTAAACCTAAACCTAGCCAGCCCTACACATGATCCTAACACTAGCCCTAAGCTGAACTCTAGCCCTAACCCTTACTCTGACCCCAACTAAGACTAAACCTTTAAACCTAAACTTAACCCCTAACCCTAACCCTAAATGCTATCCTTAACCCTAACCCTATAAATAATGCTAACCCAAAACACTGAATCTAAATCCTAACCCTATATCTCACATTGAACCTAATGTTAACTCTAACCCTAGCCCTATCCCGAGCCCTAACCCTAACCCTAACCTGACAATTAGCCTTGCCGTAACCTTAAACCTAACCCTAATCCTAGCTCCTAAACTTAGACCAAACCCGAAACATAACTTGAAGCATAACCCAATCCTTAGTCCTAGATTTAACCCTAACCTAACCCTAAACATATTCCTAGCCCTGGCCTTCAACCAAACACTAGCCTTAACCCTAACTTTAACCCTAAACCTAACCTAAACCTAAACATAATACTAACTGTAACTCTAACCCTAAACCTAGCCCTATCCCTAACCCTAAAACAAGCACTAACTCTAGACCTAGTCCTAACCCTAACCCAAACCCTAACCCTAACCCTAACACTAACCCTATCTCTAGCCCTAGACCTAACCCTAAACCCAAAACTAACACTAAATATAACCCTTATCTCTAGCCCTAGACTAAGCCCTAGCACTAGCCCTAACCCTAACCAGAGCCCTAAACCTATACCTAGGCTAACTCGAAACCAAACACTAAACATAAACCTAATCCAGGCCTAAACATAGCCCTAGCCCTAACTCCAACCCTAGATCTAACCCTAAACCTAAACCTAACATTATCCCTAGCCCTTACTCTAATCCTAAACCTAACCCTAATCATAACTTTAACCCTAACCCTAGCCCTAGCCCTAGTCCTAAACCTAACATTAGCCCTAAACCGAAACCTACTCCTAACACCAACCCTAAGCCTATCCCTAGCCAGAGCTCTAACCTTAAACCTAACTCTAACCCTAACTTTATTCCTAACCCTAGCCCTAACACTAACACTAACCTGACCCAGCCCAAATGCTAACATTAAACCTAACCCTAGCCCTAGCCCTAACCCAAGCACTAACACTAAACGTAACATTAGCCCTAGTCCTAACACTAACGTTATCACTAGCCCTAACCTTAACTGTAGCTCTAACCCTTACACTGACCTCGAAACCTAAGCCTAAACATAAACATAAATCTAACCCCTTAACTATGAAACTAATGCTAACCTTAACACTAATCCTCTAACTTTAAACCTAACCCTAAAGTTGACCCTAACCCACTAGCCCTATCTACAATAATAATGCTAATTCTAACACTAACCCTAACCCTAACACAAGCCCTAAGTTTAACTCTAGCCCGAACACTTACCCTGACCCTGACACCGATGCCTAAACCTAAACCTAACCACTACATGTTACCCTAAACCTAACCCTAACTCTAACAATAACCCTGAACCAAAACACTAAATCTAAACCCTAACCTTCATACTAAACCTAACCGTAACTCTAACCCTAGATTTAGATAGATACTATAACCCTATCTCTAACCTGAACCTTAGCCCTAGACCTAATCCTAACATAACCCTAGCCATAGAACTAAACCTAACCTAACTCGAACCCTACCCAAACCATAATCCTATCCTTAGTCCAAGCTCTAACACTAAACCTAAACTTACCCCTAAACATATCCCTAGCCCTAGCCTTAAACATAAAACAAGCCCTAAACCTAACCATATCCGTAGCCTTAGACCTAACCCTAAACATAAACCTAACCCTAACTCTAACCCTAACCCTATCCCTAGACCTTGCCCTAACCCTAAACCTAATCCTAACCCTAGCCTGAACCCTAACACTAAACCAATCCATAAACCAAACACTAGACCTCACATTAAAATTAAACCTAACCTTAACCCTAGCACTAACCTTAACCTTAACCCTAACTCTAGCACTAACCTAACCCTAATCATAATTCTAACCTTAGCCCCAACCCTAAACCTAGTAGTAACCCTAACATTACACCTAGCACTAACCCTAACCCTAACCCTAAAGCCAACCCTAGCCCTAACCCTAACACTAACCCTAGCACTACCCAAGACCATAATGCTAACCCAAATCCTATCCACAGCCTTAGTCCTACCCAAAACCCTAACACTAGTCCTAAGCTTAACTCTATCCCAAACACTTACCCTGACCCCAACAAAGCCTAAACCTAAACCTAAACATAAAACCTAACTTTTACCCTAACTGTAACTCTAACCAAACCTTCTATCCCTAACCCTAACTTTAACAATAGCTCTAACCCGAAAAATTAAATCTAAACCCTAACCCTAAACCTAAACCCTCAAATTAAACCTAACCTTAACCCTAACCTTAGCCCTAGCTTGAATCCTAATCCTATCCTTAACCTGAAACTCAGCACTAGCCCAAAACATAAACTTAACCCTAGCCCTAAAACTAAACCCAAAACAAACCTGAACCCTAATCCAAACCATAAACGTATCCCTAGTCCAAGTTCTAATGCTAAACCTAACCCCAAACATAAACCTAACCTACCCCTAAACCTATCCCTATCCCTAGTTCTAACCCTAACGCTAGACCTAAACATAAATCTAGTCCTAACCCTAACCCTAAACATACACGTAACCCTAGCCCTAAACATAAAACTATCTCTAACTTTAACTCTAGCCCTTACCCTAGCTGTGGTACTAGACCTAAACCTAAACCTAGTCCTAAAATTAACCCTAACCATATTTGTAGCCTTATACCTAACACTAAAAGTGAACCTAACTCTAACTCTAACCCAAATACTAGTCCTAGCCCTCACCCTAGCACTAGCCCTAACCCTAACCCAAGTCCTAAACCTAACCCTAGGCCTAACCCGAAACCTAACACTAAACCTAAATTTAACCCAGGCCTAAACCTAAACCTAGCCCTAACTCTAACCCTAGCTCTAAACCTAGCCCTAGCCCTAACCCTAACACTAGCAATAACCCTAACCCTAAACATATCGGTAGCCCTAGTCCTAATCTAAACCTAGCATTAAACCTATCCCTATCCCTAGCCCTGACCCTAAACCACCCTAACCCTAACTCAAACCCTAACCCAGTTCCTAGGACTAGCGCTAATAACACTAGCGCTAACCTGAAACCTAGTCCCAACATTAACACTAAGCCTATCCCTAGCCCGAGTTCTAACCCTAGCCCTAGACCTAACCCTAAATCTAAACCTAGTCCTAAACCTGAACCTAAATATATCCCCAGCCCTAGAGCTAATAGTAAACATAACACTATCCCACACTCTAACCCTAAACCTAGACCTAGACCTAACACTAAACCTAGCACTAACTCTAGCCCTAGTCCTAATCCAACCCCTAACCCTAACCCTAAATCTAGCACTAGACCTAACACTAAACTTAAATCTAACCCTAACCCTAACCCTAGCACAAGCCCAAACACTAATCGAGCCCTAAATCTACTCCTAGGACTAAACCTAAATCAAGCACTAAACCTAAACTAAGCACTAAACCTAAACCTAAACCAGGCATAAACCTAGCCCTAACTCTAAACCTAGCTATAAACATAACCCTTGCCCTAACCCTAACTCTTACACTGTCCCTAACACTAACCCTAACCCTAAACACATCAATAGACCTAGCCCTAACCTAAACCTAACCCTAACCCCTAACCCTAACCCTAAAACTAAAACTAACTCTAAATATTACCCTATCCCTAGCCCTAACCCTAGCCTTTAGACCTAGCCCTAGCTGCAGCCCTAATACTGACCCGAGCCTTAAACCTAGCCCTAGCCCTAACCCTTAAAACTAACATTAACCTAAACCTAACCCAAGCCTAAACCTAGCCGTTGCCCTAACTCTAAACCTAGCCCTAGCAGTAACCCTAACCCTAGCCCTCCACTTAACCCTAATACTAAACATAAAAATAGCCCTAGCCCTAACCCTAAACCTAAACCTAACCCTAAATATATCAATACCCCTAACCCTAACCCTTATTCTAAACTTAACCCTGACCCTAGCAATAACCCTAACCCTAACACTAGCACTAAACCAAAACCTAGTCTTAATTCTAACCCTAATCCTAAATGTATCCTTAACCCGAGCTCTACCCTAAACCTAATCCTAACCCTAACTCTAAACCTAACCCTAGACATAGCCCTAGCCCTAGCCCCAACACTAACACTAGCCCTGACCCAGCTCTTGTACTAACACTAACCCAACCAAAGCCCTAGCCCAGCCCAACCACTAATACTAACCCTAACACTAGCCCTAGTCCTAACATTAAACCTAACCCTAGCACTAAGCTTAACCCTAGAACTAACCCTTACTTTTACCTGGAAAACTAAGCCTGAACCTAAACTTAAACCTAACCCTGAATTGTAAACCTAACACTAATCCTAACACTAATCTGTAACTCTAAACCTGCACCTAAAAATAACCCTAACCCCAAACCTAAATCTAACCCTACCCCTAAACCTATCCCTTGCCCTAGCCCTTAACTGTAACACTAGCCCTAACCCTAACCCTATCCCAAAACCTAAACCTAGTCCTAACCCAAAATCTAAACATACTCTTAAACCTAGCCCTAACCCGAACCTGAACCCTAACTCTAATCCTGACACAAGCACTAGCACTAACCCTAACCCAAACCCTAACCTAAACCTAAACCTAGTCCTAAAACTAACCCTAATAGTATCCTTAGCCTTAGACCTAATACTAAATGTAACCCTAAACCTAAACTAAACTTAACACTATCCCTAGCCTTCGCCCTAGACCTAACACTAACCCTAGCCCTAAACCTAGCCCTAGCTCTAACTATAACCCTAGCCATAACCCTAGCCCTTGCCCTAAACCTAACCCTAGCCCTAATCCTAAACCTAACCCAAAACTCAGTCCTAGCCCTGAACCTAACCTTAAACCTAGTCCTAAAATTAAACCTAGACCTAACCCTCAACCTAGCCTCAGGCCTACCCTGAGCCCTAAACCTATTCCAAACTATAAACTTAGCATGAAACCTAATCCTGACTCTAACCCTAACCCTAGACCTGAAATTAAACCTAGCCCTAAATTGAAACCTAACTGGAACCATGAACCTATCCCTATTCCTAACCCTAACAATAAACCTAAACCTAAACCTAAAACTAACCCAAGTCCTATACATAGCCCTAGTACTAGTCCTAACCCTAACACTAGACCTTACACTAAGTCTAGCCCTATACTTAAACCTAATCCTCAACTTAAACTTAAAACTATCCATAGCCTTAGTCATAACCCTAAACCTAAACCTAACCCTAACTCTAAACCTAATCCTAGCCCTAGACCTGGCCCTAGTGCTAATCCTAACCCTAACCCTAAACTTAAACCTAGTCCTAAACTTAAACATAAACATATCCCTAGACCTAGACCTAACCCCAAACATAACACTAACCCTAAAACTAACCCAAGCCCTAGACCTATACCTAGCCCTAACCCTAAACCTAGCACTATCCCTAGCCCTACTCCTATCCCTAAACAAAACACTAACCCTAACCCTAACCCTATCTCTAGACCTAGACCTAACCCTAAATGTAAAACTCACCCTAAATCTAATGCTAACCCTATCCTAAGCCCTAGATTTCTTTTATTGAGAGATTTATTATTGAATAACCATACATTTTTAACAAAATAATATAAAATGTGTATAGATTCTGGCTATTAGAATTACCCCCAGGAGTGCCCCCCCAATTATCCACCCTT
This sequence comes from Aplodontia rufa, assembly GCA_004027875.1. Classification (NCBI taxonomy): domain Eukaryota; kingdom Metazoa; phylum Chordata; class Mammalia; order Rodentia; family Aplodontiidae; genus Aplodontia; species Aplodontia rufa. Next base: position 5,971 of record PVKS010005806.1, read on the forward strand.
ATCCCTCCCTCCCCTTCCCACAATATCTCTAAAAAATTTTTATGTTTTATAACATTACAACTTATCTGGATTTAACACATGATAATAGACCAACTTTCTCACTGGCCAGGGTCTAGATCCAGCCTCCACAGGTGAGTGGAGACATTTGACCCTTGATTCTCTGGGTTAAGCTGATTTTACTCAGCATAATTTCTTCCATAGCCATCCATTTACGTTCAAGCCCTAGATTTAACCCTAAACTTAAATCTAACCCTAAATGTAGCCATAGCCCTAGCACTAGCCCTAACAATAACTCTAACACTGACCAATCCCTAGCCCTAAGCCTAACCCTAACCAAAGCTGTACACCTATCCTATGCACTAACACGAACCCTAACATTAGCCCAAGTCCTAACACTAAACCTAACCTTAACCCTAACTTTAACCCTAGCCATAAAACTTACCCTGACCTTGAAACCTAAGTATAAACCTAAACATAAACCTAACCCCTAACTTTAAACCTAACCCTAACACTACTCTTCTAACTCTAAATCTAACCCTAAAAATAACCCTAACCCTAAAACTAACCCTCTATCCCTAACCCTAAACCTAAAAATAAACCTAACCGTAAACATTAAAAATAACCCTCACAATAAACCTAAACTTAACCCTACCTAGCCCTAAACCTCACCCTAGCTCCAGCCCTAGATGGAGCCCTAAACCTATCCCTAACCCTAAACTTAGCCGGAGACCTAAATCTGACCCTAAACCTCCCTAGACCTAAAACTAAACCTAGCCTAACCTTAAACATAATGGAACCATCAACCTATTCCTAGTCCTAGCACTAACCCTAAATATAAAACTAAACTGAAACCGAAACCTAGCCCAGTACATAGCCCTAGATGTAGCCCTAAATCTAACACTAGACCTTACAATAACCCTAGCCCTAAACCTAAACCTACTTCTAAACCTAAACTTTTAACTATCCATAGCCATAGACTTAACACTAAATCTAAACCTAACCCTAATTCTAACTCTAATCCTAGACTTAGCCCTAGCCCTAACCCTAACCCTAGCCTGAATCTTAACCCTAACTCTTATCCTAGCCCTACCCCTAACACTAGCCCTAACCCTAACCCTAACAGAAACCCAAACAGTAAGTGAAAGTATCGAAGAAGTTTCTGTCTGAAGAGGTACAAACTTGGGGAAAGACTATGAAAGCCAGCATTCCAGGGTATAGCCAAAACCATCCCTTATGGAAATTTGCTATTACTCAACTTGGAAATATCTATTACTGATTGATAAAAAGGGAACTTGTAAAAGTCATATGGAAGGCAGGAAGGATGAAGCTGTACTGACTTTGAAAGAGGGTTGGACACAGATGGCAAAATGGTTAGAAATGAGTATCAAAGGAAACAGTATATGCAAAAAAAAATGCCTTTCCTATCTTTGTAGAGGTTAAATTGTGACTTCTATGCCCATGCGTTAGGATGCACAAATATCTTGGAATTGGCAATTGTGGGTCTTAGGATGGCTGTGGAGTGTCTGGTGTGTGACAGTAGCTGGGTGGTTTAGAGTGGGTGGTTAATTAGGGTATAATTGCCTATAACCTAGTCAATTGAGGAACATCTGAAGGAAAACAGGGATTTAGAGATTTAGGGAAGTAATCTCAGCTTTTTATCAATACAGATATAAAGAACTTTATTTTTGAAAATAAAGGCTTTTTGTACAATACATGAAGCATTTCATGTAGATTTGACAATGAACTAGTGATAAAGTTGATAGTACAGTGTCTGGTGCTATGAAATAATTTAAGTGGTTCCAGGTGTTCAGATTGGTTAATGAGGCAGATAATGAAAGCAAAGTTGAAGCACCTGTATTAAAGAGCATTACAATTAAGAACAGAGGCCATTTTGCTCAAGCAGGGTAAAGTGTCTCCTAGAAGATTTCCCCAGATTTTCACATCTTTCTTTGTGCATTAACCTTAACCCTAACACTAACCCTAACACTAAACCTAGCACTAGCCCTAGACCATAATGGTAACACTAACCCTCTCCCTAGCCCTAGCCCTAACCATAACCCTAACACTAGCCCTAAGCTTAACTCTTGCCTGAACCCTTAGCCTGACCCAAACACCTAAGTCTAAACCTAAACCTAACTTCTGTTACCCTAACTTTACACTATCCCTAACCTTCTATCCCTAACTCTAACATTACAACAACCCTAACCTGAAACACTAAATGTAAACCCTAAAACTAAACCTCACATTAAATGTAACCCTAAACCTAGCCCTAGCCTGAGCCCTAAACCTCTCCCTAACCCAAAACTTAGCCCTAGTCCTAACCCTAACCCTAGCCATCAAACTTAACCTAGAACTAACAAGAACCCTAACTTGAACCATAACCCTATCCCTAGCTCTAGTTCTAACCCTAAATTTAACCCTAAACCTAAAACTAACCCTACCACTAAATCTATCCCTAGCCCTAGCCCTAACACTAACACTAGCCCAAACCCTAAATCTAGTACTAACCCTAAACCTAGTCCTAGCACTAGCCATAACCCTAAACCTAGTCATAAACCTAACCCTAAGCATATCCATAACCTTAGACCTAAACCTAACTGTAAACCTAACACTTAATCCAAACCTAAACTGATCTCTAGACCTTGCCCTAACCCTAACTCTAACCAAAGCCCTAAACCAAGCCCTAGCCCTAACCCTAAACTTAACTCTAAGCCTAAACCTAACCCTAGCAGTAAACCTAGCTATAGCTCTAACTCTAACCCTAGGCCTAGCCATAGCCCTAACCCTAACTTCAGCCCTAACCCAGCCCTAACAATAAGCCTACACCTAGCCCTAGTGCTAAACCAAACCCTAGCCCTAAACCTAAACCTAGTCCTAACCCTAAACCTAAATATATACTTAGTCCTAGACCTAACCCTAAACCTAGCACAACCCCAGCCCTAGTCCTATCCCTAACCAAACTCTAACCCTAAGCATATCTCTAGCCCTACACGTAAACCTAAACCCAACATTAACCCTAACTCTAACCCTAACCCTAGCCCTAATCCTATCCCTAGCAGTAGCCCTAACAATAACCTGAGACCTAAACCTAGCCTTAGCCCTAACCCTAAATCTAACAATAAACCAAAACCTAACCCAGGCCTCAACCTAGCCCTAGTTCTTATTCTAGACATGGCTCTAAACCTAGTCCTAGCACTAACCCAAATCCTAGCTCAAAACCTAAACCTAACCCTAAACATATCAATAGCCCTAGCCCTAAACCTAAACCTAACCCTAAACATATCCCTAGCTCTATCCCTAACCCTAAACCTAACTCTAACCCTAACCTGGCTCTAGCCTTCAACCTTAACCTAACACTAGTTTTAAACTGAAACTAAGTCCTAACCTTAATCCTAACCCTAAAATTATCCCTAGCCCGAGCTCTAACCCAAAACCTAACACTAACACTAACTCTAAACCTAACATAGCCCTATCACTGGCCAAAGAATTAACACTAACACTAACACTAGCCCTAGTCCTAACACTAAACCTAACCCAAGCCCTACGTTTAAACATAGCCCTAGCCCTTATCATGACCTCGAAACCTAAGCCTAATCCTAAACATAAACCTAACCCCTAACTGTAAAATTAACACTAACCCTAACACTAATCCTCTAACTGTAAACTTAACCTTTAGCTTTACCCTAAACTTAACCCTCTATTCCTAACCCTAAATCTAAAAAAAACCCTAACCCAAAACAATAAAACTAAAATCTAACCCTAAAACTCACATTAAAACTAAACATAACCCTAATCCTAGCCCTAACTTTCACCCTAACCCCAGTCCTAGCTGAAGCCCTAACCATATTCCTAACTCTCAACTTAGCCCAAGACCAAACCCTGACCCTAACACTAACCCTATACCTAAAACTAAACCTAGCCATATCCTGAAAACTAACAGAACCATAAACCTAACAAAAGTCCTAGCCCTAAACTTAAACCTAAACCTAACCCCAGCACTAAACATAGCCTTAGCCCTGGCCCTAAACCCAAGAATAGCCCTTACACTAACCCAAACCTAAACTTAAACCTAGTCTTTAACCTAACCTTAAACCTATTCATAGCCCTTGAACAAACCCTAAAACTAAACCTAAACTTAGTCCTCAACCTAATCCTCACCATACTCCTAGCACTAGCCCTAAACTTAACCCTAGCCAGAACCCTAACCCTAACCCTAATACTAGTCATAGCCCTATCACTAGCCCTTATCCTAATGCTAATCGAAACCTAAACTGCAAGTGAAAATATCTAAGAGGTTTCCATCTGAAGATATCAAAACTTGGAGAAGGACTAAGCAAAGCCAGCATTCCAGAATATTGCCAAAACCATCCCTTGTGGAAATTTGCTATTTACACATATTGGAAATATCTGTTAATGATTCATGAAAAGGGTACATGTAAAAGTCACATGAGAGGCAGGAGGAAAGGAGCTGTACCAAATTTGAAGCAGGGTTGGAAATGAATGGCAAAATAGTTGGAAATAATCAAAGAAAACAGTATGTGTAAAAACAGATTTTCCTATCATTGCAGAGGTTAGATTATGGCTTCAAGGCACATAGTTTAGGATGCACAAGTACCTTGTAATTGGCAATTGTGGGACTTAGGATGGCTGTGGAGTGTCTGGTGGGTTAAAGGAACTGAGTAGTTTAGGGTGGGGGTTAATTAGGGTGTAATTAGCTATAACTTATTCAATTAAGGAACATCTGAAGGAAAACAGGGAGTTAAAGATTGGGGAAAGTAATCTCAGCTTTTTATCAACACAGAAAAATAACATCGAACTGTCAGTAAACATAAACCTTTAACTAACCCAAACCCTTTACATAACCCAAACCTAACCCTTAAACTAACTTTGACTGAAAACTAACATTAACCCAAGCCCTAATCCTAAAACCTTAACCCTAATCCTTACCAAATCTGTAACACTAACTCTGAACCTAACTCAAAAACTTAACATATGCTAATACTAACAGTATGGCTAACATTAACCCTATCCCTAAGAGTCAACCTAACCTAAAGTTATCTCTAACAATTACCGTACCCCTAATCCTATCCTTAACCTGAAACATAAAATGATATCTAAACTTATTTTTAATGCCAACCATACACATATCAAAAAACCCAAACTTAACACTAACACTATTCCTAACAATAACCCTGAAGCTTTACTGAACCCTAACCCAACCCTAACCCTCAGATAAATATAACACTAAATATTAAAATTCCCCTAATACTAACCTTATCACTAACCTTAAATGCAATGCTATTCCTAAACTAACAATGACTTTAACACAAAATTTAACCATAGCAAAAAATCATAACCATAACCCTAACTGAAACCTTAACAATAAACCTAATCCTAAACTTAGTCTGAGCCCTAGTCTGAGCACTAACACTAACCCTATCCCTAAACCTATCCCTAGACCTAGCCCTGAAACTAACCCTTACCCTCAACCTAGCACTGAATCTAAGCATAAACCTAGCACTAACCCTAACATTAACCCTGATTGAAACCTTATCCTTAACCCTAAACCCTTAGGAAACCAAACCCTAATCCAAGCACTAAACCTAAGGCTAACCTGAAACCTAACCCTATCCCTAACCCTAACACTAACAGTAGCACTAGCCTTAGAACATAATGCTAAAATTGACCCTAGCTCTAGCCCAAGCCCTACCTATAACAGGAACACTAGCTCTAAGCTTAACTCACTCCCGATACCTTACACTGACCCTAACACCTAAGCCTAAACCAAAACCTAAAACTCACCCTTGTTACCCTAACCCTAATCCTAACCCTATCCGTCTAGCCCTGACCCTAACCTTAACAATAATCCTAACCCAAAACACTAAATCTAAACCCTGACCCTAACCCTCACATTAAACTTAACCTTAACACTTACCCTAGCCCTGGTCCAAGCCTTAACCCTAATCCTAACCCAAAACTTAGACTTAGACCTAATACTAAACCTAGACCTAACCCAAGCTCTAACCAGAACCATAACCCCATCCCTAGTTCTAGCACTGACCCTAAAGAAAACATTAAACCTAAACCAAACCCTACCCCTAAAACGATCCCTCACACTAGCCCTAATCCTATCACTAACCCTAGCCCTATACCTAAATCTAGGCCTTATCCTAACCCTAAACATATCCTTTACCCTAGCCGTAATCCTAAACCTAACTCTAACCCTAACCCTAGCCGTAGCACTAGCTCTCACCCTAACCCTAGCCATGAAACTAAATCTAGTCCTCAACCTAACCCTAACCATGTCCGTAGCTTAAACCTAAACCCAAAAGTAAACCTAACCTAACTCTAAACATAACCCTATCTCTAGGCCTTGCCCTGAACCAAACCCTAATCCTAGAACTAAACCTAGCCCTAGTCCTAGCCCTAACCCTAACACTAGCCCTAACGCTAAAACTAGACCAAATTTTAACTTAGACCTAAACCTAGTTCTAACCATATCCATAGCCCTAGACCTTAACCTAAACGAAAACCTAAACCCAACTCTAACCCTAGACCTATCCCTAGGCCTCATGCCAACCCTAACCCTAATCTTAACCTAAACCTAAACCTATACCTATATGTAACTCTAACCTAACCCTAACCCCAGCCCTAGCCCTAGCCCTAGACCTAGCCTGAACCCTAAACCTAGAAATAACTCTAGCCCTAGTCCTATCTCTAACCCAAACCCTAAACCTAACCTAAATCTAATCCTATCTTTAGGCCTATACCTAACACCTAAAATAAACCTAACTCTAACCCTAACACTAGCCCTAGCCCTAGTACTAGCCCTAACCCTAACCTGAGAACTAAACCTAGCCCAAGCCCTAACCCTAAACCTAAAAAAAAACACCTAAACCCAACCAAGGCCCAATCCAAGCCCTAACCCTAAACCTAAAAAAAACACCTAAACCCAACCAAGGCCCAATCCAAGCCCTAGACCTAATTCTAAACCTAGGCCTATCCCTAACCATAATCTAAACCCTAACCCTAACCCTAACCATAATCATATCAAAAGCCCTAGCCCAAACCCTAAACCTAACACTAATAGTATATGTAGCCCTAGCCCTAGCCCTAAACATAAATCAAAACCTAATTCTTACCCTAACCCTGGCAGGAGTCGTAGCCCTATCACCAATAGTAGCCCTAAACTGAAACCTATTCCTAACCTTAAAACTAAACCTAACCCTATTCCTAGCCTCAGTTCTAACCCTAAATCTAACCCTAACCCTAGCCATAGCTCTGGCCCTACCCCTAACACTAACACTAACCCTGACTCAGCCCTAGACCAAAAACTAACACTAGCCCTAAGCTCTACCCTAAATACGAACACTAACTGTAACACTAAAGCTAACCCTAGCTATAAGCTAAACGCTATCTGTAACCCTTCACTTGACCTTGAAACCTAAGCCTAAACCTAAACATAAACCTAACCCCTAACTGTAAACCTAACCCTAACCCTAACACTAATCCTCTAGTTCTAAACCTAACCCTAAAAATAACCTCAAACCTAACCCTAACCCTCTATCCCTAACCCTAACCGAAAAATAACTCTAACCCTAAGCACTAAAAGGAAACTCTAACCCTAAATCTCACATAAAACCTTAACCCTAAATCTCACATAAAACCTAAACTTAACTCTAAACCTAAGCCTACCCTAGCCCTCAACTTAGCCCCAGCACGAGCCCTAACCCTAACTCTAATCCTAGCCCAAGCCCTAACACTAGCCCTCATCCTAACCCTAACAGAAACCTAAACTGCAAGTGAAAATATCTAAGAAGTTTCTGTATGAAAAGGTCCAAACATGGGAAAGGACTATGAAAAGCCAGCTTTCCAGTATTTTGCCAAGACCATCACTTGTGGAAATTTGCTATTTACTCAAATTGGAAATATCTGTTATTGACTGATGAAAAGGGTACTTGTAAAAGTCATATGGATAGCAGGAGGGATGAAGCTGTACTGACTTTGAAGCAGGGTTGGAAATTGACAGCAAAACCGTTGGAACTGTGGATCAAAGGAAACATGTGTAAAAACTGCCTTTCCTGTCTTTGTAGAAGTTAGATTGTGGCTTCTAGGCCCTTGGGTTGGATTGCACAATATCTCAGGATTGGCAATTGTGGGACTTAGGATGGCTGTGGAGTGTCTGGTGGGGGGTTTAGGGTGGGGGGTTAATTAGGGTATAATTGCCTATAACCTACTCAGTTAAGGAACCTCTGAAGAAAACAGGAAGTTAGGGATTAGGGAAAGTAATGTCAGCTTTTTATCAACACAGAAAAATAACATCGAACTGTCAGTAAACATAAACCTCTAACTAACCCAAACCCTTTACATAACCCAAACCTAACCCTTAAACTAACTTTGACTGAAAACTAACATTAACCCAAGCCCTAATCCTAAAACTAACCTTAACCCTAATCCTTACCAAATCTGTAACACTAACTCTGAACCTAACTCAAAAACTTAACATATGCTAATACTAACAGTATGGCTAACATTAACCCTATCCCTAAGAGTCAACCTAACCTAAAGTTATCTCTAACAATTACCGTACCCCTAATCCTACCCTTAACCTGAAACATAAAATGATATCTAAACTTATTTTTAATGCCAACCATACACATATCAAAAAACCCAAACTTAACACTAACACTATTCCTAACAATAACCCTGAAGCTTTACTGAACCCTAACCCAACCCTAACCCTCAGATAAATCAACACTAAATATTAAACTTCCCCAATACTAACCTTATCACTAACCTTAAATGCAATGCTATTCCTAAACTAACAACGACTTTAACACAAAATTTAACCATAGCAAGAATCCTAACCATAACCCTAAACAAAACCCTAACACTAAACCTAACCTTAACCCTAGCCTGAGCCCTATGCTGAGCCCTAACACTAACCCTGTCCCTAAACCAAACCCTAGCCCTAGCTCTAAAACTGATCCTAACCCTAACCCTACCACTTCTCCTAACCATAAACCTAGCACTAACCATAACCCTAATTCTAATGCTAGCCTTAACCCTAAGCCTAGTAGTAAACCTAAACCTAAATCTAGCACTAACCCTAACCCTAAATCTAAACCTAACCATAGCCCTAAATTTAACCCTAGCAGTAGCCCCGACCATAATGCTAACCATAATCCTAACCCTAGCTCTAAGCCCTACCCATAACCCTCACACTAGCCCTAAGCTTATCTCTAGCCTTAACCCTGACCCCAATACCTAAGTCTATACATAAACCTCACCCGTACATATTACAGTTACCGTAACCCTAACACTAACTTATCCCTAACTCTAACCCTAAAAATAACCCTAACCCTAAACATTATATCTAAACCTTAATCCTAACCATCACAATAAATCTAAATTTAACTCTAGCACTAGCCCTAGCCCGAGCCCTAACTCTATCCCGAACCCAAAACATAGACCTAACCCTAACCCTATTTCTAACACTAACCCTGAAACTAAACCTAGACCTAACCCAAACCATAACTCAAATCATAATCCTATCCCAAATCCTAACTCTAAACCTATAACTAATCTTTCCCCTAAACCTACACCTAGCCTTTACTGTAAGCATAACACTAGCCCTAACCCTAATCCTAGCCCTAAACCTAAACCTAGTCCTAATCCTAAACCTAAACATGTACTTAACCATAGCTCTAACCCTCAACTTAGCCCTAAACATAACTCTAATCCTAACCCAAGCCCTAGCACTAGCCCAAACACTATCCCTAAGTATAAAATTCAACCTAGTCCTAAACCTACACCTAACCATATCTGTAGCATTAAACCTAAACCTAAATGTATACCTAACCCTAACATGAACCCTAACCCTATCCCTAGCCCTTACCCTAACCCTAACCTTAGTTCTAGACCAAAATGTATCCTTAGCCCCAACCCTAATCCTAACTCTAAAACAAACCTAACTGTGTAGCCCTAATTATATCCCTAGCTCTAACTCTGACCCTAGTCCTAACCCTAGCCCTAGCTCTAACCCTAAAACTAGCCCTAACACTGCCCTATCACTAACCCTAACCATAGCTCTAGTGGTAACCCTAACCTAGACCTAAAACTAGCACTAACTCTAACCCTAACCCTAAACCAAAACCTAGTCCTAACCCTAAACCTAAACATATCCCTAGCCCTAGAGCTAACCCTGAACAAAACCCTAACTCCAAACCTATCCATAGTCCTAGCCCTTATCCTACTCCTAATCATAAACCTAGCACTAACCCTAGCTCTAGTGTGATCCATAACCCAACCCCTAACTCTAAACCTAACTCTAAACCTATCTCTAGCCCTAGACTTAACACTAAACCTAAAAGTAACCCTAACTCTAACCCTATCCCTAGCCCTAGCCCTAGCCTTAGCACTAGACTTAACCCTAACCGATCCTTAAATATAGTCCAAGGCCTAAACATAATTCTAACACTAAATCTTAATCTAACCCAGGCCTAAACCTAGCCCTAGCCATAGCATTAACACTAGCCCTCACCCTAACCCTAACCCTAAATATATCAATAGCCATAGTCCTAAACCTAAGCCTAACCCTAACTCTAACTCTAAGCATGGCCTTAGCCCTTGCCCTAACCCTAACACTAGCCCTAGAATGATACCAAGTCCTAAAAATAACCCTAACTATAAACTATCCCCAGCTCAAGCTATAACCCTAAACCTAACCCTAACCCTTGCCATAGCCATAGCCCTAGCCCTAACACTAACCCTGACCTATCGCTAGTGCTAACACTATACCTAACCCTAGACATAGCCCTAGCCCAAGCACCAACACTAACCCTAAAACTAGCCCTAGTCCTAACACTAAATTTAAACATAGCCCTAAGCATAACCCTAGCACTAACTCTCACCCTGACTTTGAAACTTCAGCCTAAACCAAAACATAAACCAAACCCCTAAATGTAAACCTAATCCTAACCATAACAATAACACTCTAACTCTAAACCTAACCCTAGCAATAACCCAAACCCTACTCCTAACCCTAACCCTAACTCTAGATCCCTAAACCTAAACCTAAATATAAACCTAAGGCTAAACACTAAAATGAAACTCTAACCCTAAAACTAACATTAAACCTTAACATAACTCTAAACTAGTCCTAAACCTTATACTATTCCCAGTAATACTCCGAGTTCTAAATGTATCCCAAAATCTAAACTTAGCCCTAGAACTAACACTGAACCTAACCCTAACCCTAGACCTAAAACGAAACCTAGCCCTAACTTGAAACCTAACTGGAGCCATAAACCTATCCCTAGCCCTAGCCCTGAACATAGCCCTAGTCCTAGCCCTAATACTAACCCTAGCCTGAACCCTAACCCTAATCCTAGCCCTAGCCCTAACACTAGCCCTAACCCTAATTCTAACCTAAACCTAAACCGCAAGTGAAAAATTATAAGAAGTTTTTGTCTGAAGAGGTCCAAACTTGGGGAAGGACTATGAAAAGCCAGTGTTCCTGGATATTGCCCAAACCATCCCTTGTGGAAATTTGCTATTTACTCAATTTACAAATGTCTGCTACTGATTGATGAAAGCGGTACTTGTAATAGTCATATGGAAGGCAGGAGGGATGAAGCTGAACCGCCTTTGAAGCAGGTTTAGACATGGATGGCAAAAAGGTTGGAAGTGAGGGTCAAAGGAAATAGTATGTGTAAAAATGCCTTTCCTAACTTTTTTAGAAGTTAGATTGTGGCTTCTAGGCTCATTGGTTGGAATGCACAAATATCTTGGAATTGGCAATTGTGGGACATAGGGTGGCTGTGGAGTGTCTGGTGGGTTACAGTAACTGGGTGGTTTACGGTTGGTGGTCAATTATAGCATAATTGCCTATAACCTAGTCAATTAAGTAACATCTGAAGGAAAACAGGTAGTTAGAGATTTGGGGAAGTAATCTTAGCTTTTTATCAGTACAGACATAAAAAACAAAGATCACTATTATCTTTTTTGAATATAAAGCATTTTTGTACAATACACGATACATTTCATGTGGAATTGACTGGGAACAAGTGATAAAGTGGATAGTACTGTGTATGGTGCTCTGAAATAATTTAAGTGGTTACAGGTGTTTGGATTGGTTAATGAGGCAGATAATGAAAACAACACTGAAGCACCAGTATTAAAGAGCTCTATAAATAAGAATAGAGGCCAATTTGCTCAAGTGAGGTAATGTGTCTACTAGCTGCTTGCCCCGGATTTTCACATTGTTCCTTTGTGCTGAATCCACTCATCTTTCAGGAAACCTAAGAGATGCTGGGGCTGGCCCCTGGCACTAACTTTTCACTGAAACCTAACACTACCCCTACCACTTACCTTATAACTATTACTAAACCTAACCATAAACTGAACCATTACCATTATAATAAATCTAACCATAACACCATCTCTAAACCCTTTACACTAATCCTTACCAAATCTGTAACACTAACACTAACTCTGAAAGTAACTGGAAACCTTAAAATAGGCTAATAATAGCAGTATCCCTAATGCTAACCGTATCCCTAACAGTAAACCTAACCTTAAGTTAGCTCTCAAAATTACCATACCCCTTATCATACCACTAACCTGAAGCCTAAAACGATACCTAAACATGTTTTTAATGCCAACTATAAATGTAGCAAAAACCCAACCCAAACACTAACCCTATTCCTAACAATAACCCTGAAGCTTAATTGAACCCTAATCCAATTCCTAACCCTGGGCTAATCTAACACGAAATCTAAACCTTCCCCTAATCCTAACCTTAACACTAACCTTAACTGTAATACTATTCCTAAACTAACAATGATTTTAACACAAAATTTAACCCTAGCAAGAATCCTAACCATAACCCTATATGAAAACCTAACCCTAAACCTAACTCTAACCCTAGCCCAAGCCCTAACACTAATTCTATCCCTAAATCTAACCCTAGCCCTAGCCTTAAAATTAACCCTATTGCTAACCCTAGCACTAACCCTAACCATAAACCTACTACTAACCCTAAACCTAACCCTAATTCAAACCCTAACCCTAAACCTAAACCTAGTTATAACCCTAACCCTAAACCTTGCTCTAAACCTAACCTTAGCCCTAAACCTACTCTAGCCCTAACCCTAACATGAACCCTAGCACTCGTCCTAGACCATAATGCTAACCCTAACCCTAAACCTATCCCTAGTCCTACAAAAATCCCAACCACTAGGCCTAAGCTTAACTCTAGCCTGAGCCCTTACCCTTACCCTGATAGCTATTATTAAACCTAAACCTAAACCCTAACTGTTACCCCAACCAAATCCCTAATCCCTATCCTTCTATCCGTAACCCTAACCCTAACAAGCCATAACATTGAAACTTAACCTTAACCCTAAACCTCACATTAAACCTAAACTTAATGCTTAACCTAGCCCTAGCCTGAGCCCTAAACCTGGCCCTATCCTGAAACTTAGACCTAGACCTAATCCTAACCCTAACACTAACCCTAGCAGTAAAACTAAACCTAGACCTAACCCGAACCCTAACCTGAACCATACCCTATTTCTAATCCTAGCTCTAACCCTAAACCTGAACCTAACCCTATCCCTAAACCTATCCCTAGTCCTACCACTAACCCTAAAACTAGCCCTAAACCTAAATCTAGTCCTAACTCTAACACTAACACTAAACCTAAACCTATCCCTAAACCAAAATCTAGACCTAACCCTAACCCAAACCCTAACCCTAACCCTAGGCCTAACCCTAAACCTAAACCTAAATCTAAATCTAAACCTAACCCTGGCCCTAGCCATGGCCTAACCCTAATACTAGACATAAACAGAAACCTAGACCTAATCCTAACCTTAACCCTAACCCTATCCCTAGCCTGAGATCTAACCCTAAACCTAAAACCTACCCAACTCTAACCCTAACTCTAGCCATAGCCATACCCCTAACACTAACACTAATCCTGACACAGCCCTAGCCCTAACACTAATCCGAACCCTAGCCCTAGCCCTACCCAAAGCACTTACACTAACCCTAACACTAGCCCTAGTCCTAACACTAAACCTAACCCTAGTCCTAAGTATAACCCTAGTCATACCCCTTATCCTGACCTTGAAACCTAAGCTTAACCTAATTATAAACATAACCCCTAACTGTAAGCCTAACACTAAAACAAACACTAATCCTCTAACTCTAAACCTAACCCAAAAAATAACCCTAACTCTAACCCTAACCCCCATCCCTAACTCAAAACCAAAAAATACCCCAAACCCTAAACTCTAAAACTAAATTCTAACCCTAACCCTCACATTAAACCTAAACTTAACCCTTAAGCTAGGCATAACCCTTAGCCTAACCTCAGCACTAGCTGGAGCCCTAAACCTATTCCTAACTCCAAACTTAGCCTGGGACCTAACCCTGACCCTAACCCTAACCCTAGACCAAAAACTAACCCTAGACCAAATCTGAAACCTAACTGGAACCATAAACGTATCACTAGTCCCATCCCTAACCCTAAACCTAAACCTAAAAGTAAACCTAACACTAGCCCTAAACATAGCCCTAGCCCTAGCCTTACAGTAACCTAACACTAGCTCTTACAGTAACCCTTGCCCTAAACATAAACCTAGTCCTCAACCTAAACTTAAAACAATCCATAGCCTTAGCCCTAACCCTATACCTAAACCTAATCCTAATTCTAACCCTACCCCTAGCCCTAGATCTAGCCCTAATTGTAGCCCTAATCCTAGCCCAAACCATAACCTTAATCCTAATTCTAGCCCTACCCCTAACATGAGCCCTAACCCTATTCCTAACCTAAACCTAAACTGCAAGTGAAAATATCTAAGAAGTTTTTGTCTGAAGAGGTCCAAATTTGGGGAAGGACTATGAAAATCCAGCATTCCAGGATATTGTCAAAACCATCCCTTGTGGAAATTTCCTGTTACTCAAATTGGAAATATCTGTAACTGATTAAAAGGGTACTTGTAAAAGGCATATGGAAGGCAGGAAGGATGAAGCTGTACTAACTTTGAAGCAGGGTTGGAAATGGACACCAAAACAGTTGGAACTGAGGATCAAAGGAAACAGTATGCACAAACTGCCTTTTCTATCTTCATAGAGGTTAGATTGTGGCTTCTAGGCAACACTCACCCTCCTGCTCAGCTCCGGGGGATGATTCGGCTGGTCCGAGTCATCCTGCCCGCCCTCGGGGATGCCTGAGATGTGACAACTGGTGCCCCATGTGAGGACCATTTTCTCATGCACCACCAACAGGACATTGAGTAAGTTTTGGTACAGGTGAGTGTGTCTGCCATCCTTATCCAAGGGCCCCTTCTCTCTTCCCCCTGTTCTCCATGCTAGCCAACGGGGAGCCCTCTGGCTCACCTCAACACTTTTGGGCCCCAATCTTTGGGCTTCTCTTTGCTGTAGGAGCCCTTATTTCTCTGATCTTTTTGTGGTACTCCTTGCCCCCCACCCGAGTCTTCTTTATTGTCTCACCTCCATCATGGGTCAATCAGCTAGCAGAATAGACCCCACCTTGGATTCCCTGCGAATTCTCCTTAAGAGCAGAGGGTTGGAGCTTACTGATGGTCAGGCAAAAGCCACATGGGCCACGTTTATTAGGGTGGCCCCCTGGCGACCTGAAATTAACTTATTTGATTGGGATACATGGGACCAGGTTGAGCAACTCCTTAGGAAAGCTCACATCCAATCTGGGGATCTCCCCCCCCCTTGGGGCATTTCCTACAATCTCTGCCCTTAAGAGCTGTTTCCCCCCCCGCTGACTGACCTGACCACATGCAAGAAAAGAAACACCCAGATCAAGACAAGGACCGTGTCCCCTTGGAGGAAGAGAGGCCTGTTCCCTGTACTCCAATCCCCCCCACCTCGATCCTTTTGGCTCGGCCCCATGGCCTGCTAAAGGTGGGTCCCCTTCTCTCCCGCCCTCACCGCATACCACATCCGCCTCCAATTCCTTTAGACCTATCTCGGTTCCACCCCCCTATTCTGAATTGAGACCTCCCTCAGCCCCACCCTGTTCTGATCCTTGTCAGTTATTCCCGGTCAATATTAACCCTGGGGGCAACCACCTAGCCACATGATATCCCTGGGAGCCTGGGGACCTTAAGGAGTTAAAAAAGACCATCCTCAAAGATGGACCCAATGTCCCCTGGACAGAGACTATCCTCCAGGGACTAGCCCACCACCCATGCACGGTGGTGGACTGGCGGCACTAGCCCGTGCAGTCCTTCCAGGTCCACTGTGTATAAAGTGGTATACCCTGTACAAAAAGGAATGTCAACAGCAGGCGGAGTGCAACCGAAGTGCTAACCCCGTGGTTCCTATTACCGTTGGAATGCTTACTGGCACTTCCGACAATTATTCATCAGGCATCCCTGATGGATTGGCCCCCCGGCCAAGACTTGTTGGACCATCCCCCTCATGCAAGGTATCCGACCCAAAATGATCCTCACGATTGGGGGCAAATCCTTCAAAAGCCTCATAGATACTGGGGCTGATAAGACAGTTCTTAGAAAAGAAGAGATTCCCTCCCCAATGGAAGCTGGTTCCCAGTCCCCCCTTACTGGGGATGGGAGGGCAAACCAGCTCTCAGCAAACTGCTGACTGGGTCCTGTGGGTGGATCTGGATGTCAACTCAGGCGAGGTGCGCCCCCTGGTGGCGCTGGGGCTCACTGCTAACCTCCTGGGTCAGGACATATTAGGAGAGAGCAAGGCCTATATTACCACTGACTATAAGGCCTTTTATGAGGATCTATTAGATGAGGAGGAATATCAACAACAATGGCCGAGAAAACCATCAAAATTACCACGATGATCCAGATTTTGAGAAAATTAGAAAGGGCCTACCTTGTTTTAACCCTGGGTCTCACCCCCAATCCTAAGAGCCACTGCTCCTCCTGGGGTAGCCAAGATTAAATGGCTCCTGGGACCCCCTGTTTGGGTGGAACAGTGGCCTGCTTTACCATTGCCAAAGCTAAAACAACTACATATCCTTGTTGAATAACATATAAAATTAGGACACCTCCAACAATCCATCAGCCCCTGGAACTCACCTGTGTTCATGATTAAAAAACCTAATGGAAACTGGAGGTTCCTTCAGGATTTGAGAAAAATAAATCAAAAGATGATTCCCTTTGGGACCCCCCAACAGGGTCTCCCATAGATCCTGGCCATCTCTAATGATCATCACTTGATTATTATTGACATTAAGGATTGTTTCTTTTCCATTCCCCTCCAGCCAGAAGATATGGAAAAGTTTGCCTTTTCCCTCCCTTCTCTTAATTTTAAAGGACCTGATCAAAGATTTGAGTGGACCGTACTTTTCCAGGGAATGGCTAACAGCCCCCCTATTTGTCAAAGTTACATATCCAATTTGTTCTCACCCTTGGAGGTCCATAGCGATATTCTTCTTTACATTTATATGGATGACATCATCTTGGGTTCCCCTTGCCCGGAGACTCTACAATGAGCCTTCGGCGATTGTGTACATTTAATCTCTGGCAGACAGATGTCACACATTATTCCCCTTTGGGAAACTTAAATTCATCTTCATGTCTGTGGATACCTTCTCCCACACTTGCTGGACCTCTGCACACACCAGTGAAAATGCCAAGCATGCCATCAGCCATTTTCTTCAATGTTTCACATTTTCTTCAATGTTTATTTGGTCTACCAGACCAAATAAAAACTGATAACGGACTTTGCTTTATTAGTCAATCCCTAGCTAACTTCTTCCAACAATGGAACATTACCCACACCACGAGAATTCCACACAATCCTAAGGGACAAGCCATAATAGAAAGACATAATAACACCCTTAAGTCTCAACTAATAAAACAAAAAGGGGGAGCACTCCCCCCTCATGATCAGTTAAAAATGGCCCTATTTACATTAAATATTTTAAATTTTTCCAAAGTGGACCATTTCTCACCCTTTCAAAAACATTGGGCCACCAGCACGCCATACCTGACTCTCAAGGTCAGATGGAGAGACCCCCTCATGGGGATATGGAGAGGCCCTGACCCACTGATCACTACTGGGCAAGGATTTGGCTGTGTTTTTCCAACTGATGAACCCCAAGCCAATTTGGGTCCCGGCCAGGGATCTCAAACATTGCCCTCCTGGTACTGAAAGCCCTCTTAACGAACACCCAGGTAATTCAACCTCCCCTGAGGAGCTTTTCCCTTCTGATATCTTCCAGGAACCATGATGATCCACCCGATTTTGGTGACTCATGGAGACGCACTTGACACAGGCCAGCTTCGGTGATCCAAGTAAAGCAAGGGCCCTAACTTTGGCCCTTGCCTTGCCAATAGACTTATCATCTTTGTCCAAAAGAGAGTTGAAGCCATACAACTCATGAGTGTCCAGGTTCAATATTATTGACTGGCCGGTGCTGACCATGGGTATGACCCTTTGGACCAATGATGGGTAAGATTATCCTGAAAGGAGAACAACCTAAGACAGGTCCTCTGGGCTTTCCCCCACACACACTGAGCAAAAAACGCTGGCAGTGCAGGTATCCAAAGATGGGTAAGATCCCTTAAAGGACGGGGACAACCTAAGACAGGAGCCCCACCCTGGTTTTTAACCACCCAGTCGGCTCAATAATAAAACAAAAAGGGGGAATTGTGAGGCACTGTACTGAAACTGAATGCTGCACTGGATGCCATGACACTTCTTCTCCACTCGAATTTCATGCGCCTTGCACAAAGGGTGTGGACCTGATGCCTGATTCCTCTTCCTCTTCTCTAACCCTCAAAACTGCCTTTCCTGATAGAGATAGTTGATGAAGTTGACGAGGCCATTCCTCATTGGACAGGACAGGCCAACCTGTCATTCTACTATTGGATCCTTGGCTGTCTCCCCTTCCTATAAAAACCCTTGTGCCTTGGTAATAAATGGATTTTGAGCTGCCCCCAACTCCGTGTTACTGACTCCTTTCCCTGGCCGAGCAGAGGGAGCTCCCACCGAAGGGAGTCCAGGGAGAGCCTGGTTGCTGCACTCACCCTCCTGCTTGGCTCCGGGGGACAGTTCAGCTGGTCTGAGCCATCCCGCCCACCCTCGGGGACACCCAAGGTGCAACAGTATACAATGCACAAATATCTTGGAATTGGCAATTGTGGGATTTATGATGGCTGTGGAGTGTCTGGTGGGTTAAGGTAGGTGGGTGGTTTAGGGCATATGGTTAATTAGGGTATAATTGCCTATAACCTAGTCCATTAGGACCATCTGAAGGATAACAGAGATTTGGGAAAGTAATCTCAGGTTTTATCATTACAGATATAAGAACAAAGTTCAATATTATCCTTTTTGAATATAAAGCTTTTTTGTACAATACATGAAACATTTCATGTGGATATGCCTGGTGCTCTGAAATAGTTTAAGTGGTTACAGGTGTATGGATTGGTTAATGAGGCAGATGATGAGAGGAAAGTTGAAGCACGAATATTAAGGAGCTCTACAATTAAGAAGAGAAGAGAGGCAGTTTTGCTTAAGGAGGATATTGTATCTCCTAGCACCTTGCCCCGGATTTTCACGTTGTTCCTTTGTGCCAAATTCACTCATCTTTCCAGAAACCTAAGAGATGGTGGGGCTGGCTCCTGACACTAACTTTTCACTGAAACCTAACAACTACCCCTACCACTATCCTTATAACTATCACTAAAATTAACCTATCCTGAACCATTACCATTATAAAAAACCTAACTATAATACTATCTCTAAACTCAACTTTTAAATGAAACCTAACACTAAACTTAATTCTAAACAAAAATCTAACTCTAAAATTAACCCTAATTTTAAAATGAAACCTAACACTAACCCAAGCCCTGATCATAAACCTAACAATAAAATGAAACTCTTACACTAACCTTAAACCTAATACTTAACCCTAAACCTAACCCTCAATCTAATCCTAACTTATCACTGAGAACTAAAACTAATCCTAAGCCTTACCAAATACCCACCACTAAACCTATGCCTAACAATAATTTTAAACCTAACTCTGACTTCTAGCTACAAAATACTTTAACCCTATACCTAACATGATCCCGAACCTAAACCCTAACTTTTAACTGAAAATTAAATTAACATTAAATCTATTAGTAAACATAAATATAATCCTAATGCTGAACATAACCCTAAACTAATACTAAACCTAACTTTGACTGAAAATTAACATTAACCAGAACCCTAAGCCTGAAACAAATATTAACACTAATCCTTACCAATTCTGTAACACTAACTCTGAACCTAACTCAAAAACTGAACATAGGCTAATACTAACAGTATGGTTTATACTAACAATATCCCTAAACCTAAAGCTAACCTTAACTTAGCTCTAACAATTATTGTGCCCCTAATCCTACCCCTAACCTGAAACCTAAATCGATATCTAAACATATTTTTAATGCCAACCATTAACGTAGCAAAAAACTCAAGCCTAACACTAGCCCTATTCCTAACAATAACCCTGAAGCTTGACTAAACCCTAACCCAAACCCTAATACTGGGCTAAATCTAACACTAAATCTAAACCTTCCCCTAATCCTAACCTTATCATTAACCTTAACTATAGTGCTATCCCTAAACTAATAATGATTTTAACACAAAATTTAACCCTAGCAAGAACCTAACCATAATCCTAAATGAAACCCTAACCCTAATCCTAACCAACCCTAGCCTGAGACCAAACACTAAACATATCACTAAACCCATCCTGAGACCTAGCCCTAAACTAAACCTAACCCTAAACCTAGCATTAACCCTAGCACTAACCCAAGCCATAAACCTAGCACTAAACCTAATCCTAACACTAGCTGTAATCCTAACCCTAAATCTAAACATATCAATAGCCCTAGACCTAACCCTAAACCTAACCCTAACCCTCACCCTAGCATAAGGACTAACCCTAAACATAACCCTAAACTTAACTCAAACCCTAACCCTGGCCCTAACCCTAGCCATAACCCTAAAATGAGCTCTAAACAGAAACCTTGTCCTAAGCCTAACCCTAAACCTAACCATATCCCTAGTTTGAGCTCTAAAACTAAACCTAAACCTACCCTAACTTTACCCTAACCTTAGCCATAGCGATAGCCATAGCCCTAACACAAACCATGAACCAGCCCTAGCCCTAACGCTAATCATAACCCTAGCCCTAGCCCTAGTCCAAGCACTAACACTAAGCATAACACTGGCCAAAGTCCTAACCCTAAACCTAATGCTAGCCCTATGGTTAAACCAAGCCCTAATGCTTAACCTTACCTCAAAACCTAAGCCTAAATCTGAACATAAACCTAACCCCAAACTGTAAACCTAACCCTAACCATAGCACTAATCCTCTAAATCTAAACCTAACCCTAAAAATAACCCTAATCCTAACCCTAACCTTCTATCCCTAAACCTAAACCTAAAAATAACACTGATCACAAACACTAAAACTAATCTGTAACCATAACCCTCACATTAAACCTAAACTTAACCCTAAACTTAGCCCTAACTTCACACTAGTCCCAACCCTAGCCCAAGATCTAACCCTATCCCTAACTCTAAACTTGGCCTTAGACCTAACCCTGAACCTAACAGTAATCCTAGACATAAAACTAAACCTAGCTAGCCCTAACCTGAAACCTATAGGGAACCAAAAAATCAATCCCTAGTCCTAGTCCTAATCTTAAATCTAAACCTAAACCTAAACCTAACCCTAGCCCTAAACATAGCCCTAGCTCTAGCCCCACCCTAACACTAGCATTTACAAAAACCATAGCCCTAAACCTAAACCTAGTCCTAAACCTGACCTTAAACCTATCCATAGCCCTATACCTACCCCTAAGCCTAAACCTGATGGTAACTCTAACCCTATCCCTAGCACTAGACTTAGCCTTAGTCGCCTTAGTCGTAACCCTAAACATAGCCTGAACTCTAACCCTAACCTTAATCCTAGTCCTAGCCCTAACACTAGACCTAATCCTACCCATAACCTGAAACCTAAAATGATACATACACATATTTGTAATGCCAACCATAAAGATGGCAAAAAATCCAATCCTAACACTAAATCTATTCCTAAAAATCACCCTGAAGCTTAATTGAACCCTAACCCAAACTTTAACCATGGGCTAAATCTAACACTAAATATAAACCTTTCCCTAATCCTAACCTTATCACTAACCTTAACCATAACACTATTCATAAACTAACAATGACTTTAAAACAAAATTTAATCCTAGGAAGAAGCCTAACCCTAACTCTAAGTGAAACACTAACCACAAACCTGACCCTAACCATAGCCCAAACCCTAACACTAAACCTTTTCCTAAACCAAACCCTAGACCTAGCCCTAAAACTACCCCTAAACCAAACCCTGGCACTAATCGTAACCCTAGCATTAACCCTAACTATAAACCTAGCACTAACCCTAAACTTAAACTTAATTCTAACCATAGCCCTCATCCTAAGCCTCGTAGTAAAACTAACCTGAAACCTAGCACTAATCCTAAACTTAACATTAATCCAAACCCTAACCATAGCCCTAGCCCTAGCCCAAGCACTAACACTAATCATAACACTAGTCCTAAGCCTAACACTAAAATTAACCCTAACTCTAGACATAGCCCTAACCCTAAATCTAGCCAGAACCCTAAGGCTAACCCTAATCCTAGCCCTAGCCCTAACACTAACCCTAACCCTAAAATAACCTAACACTATACTGCAAGTGAAAATATCTAAGAAGTTTCTGTCTGAAGGCATCCACACTCTGGGAAGGACTATGAAAGCAAGCATTCCAGAATATTGCCAAAACCATCCCTTGTGGAAATTTGTTATTACTCAAACTGGATATATCTGTTACTGGTTGATGAAAAAGGTATTTGTAAAAGGCATATGGAAGGCAGGAGGGATGAAGCTGTACTGACTTTGAAGCAGGTTTAGACATGGATGGCAAAATGGTTGGAAGTGAGCATCAAAGGAAACAGTATGTGTAAAACTGCCTTTCCTATCTTTGTAGAGGTCACATTGTGGCTTTTAGGCCCATGGTTTGAGATGCACAAATATCATGGAAATGTCAACTGTGGGATTTAAGATGGCTGTGAAGTGTCTGCTGGGTTACAGTAGCTGGGTGGTTTAGGATAGGTGGTTAATGAGGGCATAATTGCTTATATCCTAGTTAATTAAGGAACATCTAAAGGAAAACAGGGTGTTAGAGATTTGGGAAAGTAATCTCAGCTTTTCATCAATACAGATATAAAGAACTAAGATCAATATTATCCTTTTTTAAAATAAAGCCTTTTTGTACAATACATGAAACATTTCATATGGATTTGAACATGAACTAGTGAGGAAATGGATACTACTGCTTCTGGTGCTCTGAAATAGGTTCAGTGGTTACAGGTGTTTGGATTGGTTAATGAGGCATATAATGAAAGCAAAGTTGAAGCAACTGTCTTCAATAACTCTACAATTAAGAATAGAGGCTATTTTGCTCAAGCAGGTGATGTGTATCCTAGCAGCTTACTCTGGATTTTCACGTCATTCCTTTGTGCCGAATCCACTCATCTTTCAAGAAACCTAAGAGATGCTGGTGCTGGCCCCTGGCACTAAATTTTCAATGAAACCTAACACTACCCCTACGCCAACCTTATAACTATCACTAAACCTAAATCTAACCTGAATCACTAACATTATAACAACCGTAACTCTTAACACTATCTCTAAACCCAACTTGGTTTTTTTTATGACTGAGGATCAAACTCAGGGCCTTGCACAAGCTAGACAAGCACTCTGCCACTGAGCTAAATCCCCAATCCCTAATCCCAACTTTTAAAGGAAACCTAACACTAAACTTAATCCTAACTAAAATCCTAACCCTAAACCTACCTCTAATTTTAAAAGAAAATCTAACACTCACCCAAGCCCTGATCATAAACCTAACAACTGAAAACCTTACACTAAACTTAAAACTAAATCTTATTTAAAACCTAAACCTAACCCTCAATCTAATCCTAACTTATCACAGAGAACTAAAATTAATCCTAAATCTTAATAAATACCTACCCCGAAACCTAACCCTAACCATAAATTTAAACCTAACCCTGACTTCTAGCTACAAAATACTTTAACCCTATACCTAACCCAATCCTGAATCCAAATGCTAACTTTTAACCGAAACATAAAAATAACATTAAACCTATCAGTGAACATAAACCTAACCCTAACCCTAAACATAACCCTAACATAATCCTAAACCTAACTTTGTCCGAAAACTAACATTAACCTAAACCTAAAACTAACTTTAATCCTAATCCTTACTAAATTTGTTACATTAATACTGTCTCTGAACCTAATTCGAAATCTGAACATATGCAAACACTAACAGTATATCTAACATTAACCATATCCCTTACCGTAATCCTAGCCTTAAATTAGCTCTAAAAATTACCGTACCCCTAATCCTACCCCTAACATGAAACCTAAAATGATACCTAAAAATATTTTTAATGCCAACCATAAACCCAGCAAAAAACTCAACTCTAACACTAACCCTATTCCTAACAATAACCCTGAGGCTTAACGGAACCCTAACCCAAACCCTAACCCTGGGCTAAATCTAACACTAAATCTAAACTTTCCCCTAATGCTAAACTTACCACTAACCTTAACCATAATACTATTCCTAACCTAACAATGACTTTAACACAAGAATTCACTCTAGTATGAATTCTTACCATAATCCTAAATGAAAACCTTAACCTAAACCTAACTCTAGCCCAAGCCCTAACACTAAAACTATCCCTAAAACTATCCCTAGACCTAGCCCTAAAACTCACCCTAACCCTAACCATAAACCTTGCACTAACCCTAACTCTTATTCTAACCCTAGCCATAACCATAAACCTAAACCTAGCACTAACCCTAACCATAATCCTAAACATGAACTTAGCCCTAAACCTAACATGAACACGACACAAGCCACATAGCATAAAGCCTATCCTAACAGTATCCATAGCCCTAGCCCTACCCAAAATCCTACACTAGCCTAAGCTTAACTGTAGCACAACACCTAAGCCTAAACCTAAACTTAAACCTAAACCCTAAATATTACCCCAAATTTAACCCTAACCCTAACCTTCTATACCTAACCCTAACCCTAACAATAACCCTAACCTGAAACACTAAATCTAAAACCTAATCTTAGCCCTCACATGAAACCTTACCTTAATCCTAACCCTAGCCCTAGCCAGAGCTTTAACCATATCACTAAGCCAAAACTTAGCCCTAGCCCTAATCCTAACCCTAATCCTAGCCCTAAATCTAAACCTAGACCTAACCCAAACCCTAACCCAAACCATAACCCTATCCCTAGTCCTAGCTCTAACCTTAAGCCTAACCCTGAACCTAAACCTAACCCTACCAATAAACCTATCCCTAACTATAGCCCTAACCCTAACACTAGCCCTAAACCTAACACTATTACAAAATATAAACCTAGTCCTAACCATAACCCTAAACATATCCTTAACCTAGCCTTAACCCTAACGCTAATCCTAACCCTAGCACTAGAACTAGCTCTAACCCTAACCATACCATTAAACCTAAACCTAATCCTAAGCCTAACCCTAACCATATCCTTAGAACTAGAACTAACATTAAATGTAAACCTAACCCGAACTCTAAACTTAACCCTATCCCTATCCCTCACCCTAGACCTAACCCTAACCCTAACCTGTACCTAGCCCTAGCCCTAACCCTAACTCTAAACCTATTCCTGACCCTAGCCCTAAACTTAGCCCTAGCTCTACCTCTAAACCTAGCCATAACCCTACCCCTAGCCCTAGCCTTAGAGCTAACCCTAAACCTAAACCTAGTCTTAACCCTAAACCTAAACATATCCCTAGCCTAGGCCTAACTCTAAACATAACAGTAACCTTAACTCTAACACTAAATACAGCCTTAGCCCTAGTCCTAGATGTAGCACTAACCATAGCCCTACTCCTATCCCTAACCCCAGCATTAACCCTAACCCTAAAACTCTCTAGTCCTAAATCTAACCCTAAACCTAAAATTAACCCTAAATTTAACCCTAATCCTAACCCTAGCACTAGCACTAGCCACAACCCTAACCCAAGCCATAAACCTAGCCCTAGGCCTAATCCTAAACCTAAATCTAAACCTAAACCTAACCCAGGCCTCAACCTAACTCTAACCCTAGAGCTAGGTTAGTTAAACCTAACCTAAACCTACCCCTAGCTCTAACCCTCAACCTAGCCCTAAACCCATCCTTAATTCTAATCCTAATCCTGCATTTAGCCCTAGCCATAAACCTAACACTAGCCCTAAACCAAAACTTAGTCCTAAACCTAACCCTAAGTATATTCCTAGTATGAGATCTAAAACATAAACCTTACCCTAAACCTAACTCTAAACCTAACCCTAGACATAGTCATAGCCCTAGCCCTAACACTAACACTAACCTTGTCCCAGCCCTAGCTATAACATTAACCCTAACCCTAGACTTAGCACTACCCCAAGCACTAAGACTAAACCTAATACTAGCTGAAGTCCTAACACTAAACCTAATCCTATCTCTAAGCTTAACCCTAGCCCTAAACCTTACACTGACCTCAAAACCTAAGCCTAAACATAAACATAAACCTAACCTTTAATTGTAAATCTAACCCTAAACCTAACACTAACACTCTAACTGTAAACCTAACCCAAAAAATAACCCTAAACCTAACACTAAACCTAAACCTAAAAACAACCCTAATCTTAAACACTAAAACTAAACTGTAAAGCTAACCCAAGCTCTGATCATAAACCTAAAAATTAACTGAAACCCTTACACTAACCTAAAACCTAAACTGTAGTTTAACCCTAAACCTAAAACTCAATCTAATATTACTTATCATTGACAACTAAAACTAAACCTAAGTCTTACCAAATACCTACCTCTAAACCTAACCATAAATTTAAACCTAACCCTGACTTCTAGCTAAAAATACTTTAACCCTATACCTAACCCGATTCTGAATCCAAACCCTAACTTTTAACTGAAACCTAAAAACAGCATTAAAACTATCAGTAAACATAACTCTTACTCTAAACATAACCCTAACCTAATCCTAAACCTAACTTTGCCTGAAAACTAACATCAATCCAAACCCTAAACCTAAAACTAACCTTAAACCTAATCCTCACCAAATCTGTAACACTAACACTAACTCTGAACCTAACTCAAAACCTAAACACAGTCTAATACTAAGAGTATGCCTAACACCAACCCTATCCCTAAGAGTCAACCTAACCTTAACTTAGCTATAAAAATTATCATGCTCATAATCCTACCCTTAACCTGAAAATTAAAACCATACCTAAACATATTTTAATGCCAACCATAAGCATAGCAAAACACCCAACCCTAACAATAACCCTGAAGCTTAACTGAACCCTAACTCAAACCCTAACACTGGGATAAATCTAACACTAAATCTAACCCTTCCCCTAATACTAACCTTATCACTAACCTTAACCATAACACTATCCCTAAAGTAACAATGACTTTAACACAAAATTTAACACTAGTAACAATCCTAAACATAACCCTAAACAGAACCCTAACACTAAACCTAACCCTAAACCTTGCCCGAGCCCTAGCCCGAGCCCTTACATTAACCTAATCCCTAAATCTATTCCTAGACCTATTCCTAAAACTAACCCGAACCCTAGCACTAACCCTAAACCTAATCCTAGCACTAACCCTTACCATAAACCCAGAACTAATCCTAACCCTGATTCAAACCCTATCCCTAACCCTAAACCTATTAGTAACCTAACCCTAAGCCAAGAACTACCCCAACCCTAACTCTAAATCTAACCCTACCCTTAACACTAAAACTAACATTAGAATTAGCCCTAGACCATTATGCTAACATTAACCCTAACCCTAGCCCTAGCACTACGCATAACCCAAACACTAGCCCTAAGCTTAACTCTAGCCCAATCCCTTACCCTGACCCCGACACCTAAGCCTAAACCTAAACCTAAACATCACCCCTAACTGTTACACTAACCTTAACCCTAAACCTAACCTTCTATCCCTATCCCTAACCCTAACAATAATCCTAACCCGAAACACTAAATCTAAACCCTAACTGTAACCCTCACATTCAAATCTAAGCTTAACCCTTACCCTAGCCCTAGCCCGAGCCCTAACCCTATTACTAACCTGAAACTTAGCCTTAGACATAACATTAAACATAACCCCAACCCTAACCCTAAAACTATACCTAGACCTGACCCGAACCATAACCACATCTGTAGTCCTAGCTCTAAACCTAAACCAAACTGTAAACCTAAACCCAATCCTACTCATAAACCGATTCCTAGACCAAGCCCTAACTCTAAAACTTTCTCTAACCCTTACCCTAACCCTAGCCTTAAACCTAAACCTAGTCCTAACAATAACCCTAAACATATCCTTATACCAAGCCATAACCCTAAACCTCACCCTAATTCTAACCCTAACCCTACCCCTAGCACTAGCTCTAAACCTAAACATAGCCAAAAAACCTAAACCTAGTCCTAAACCTAACCCTAACCATATCCATAGTCTTAGACCTAAACCTAAACATAAACCTAACCCTAAATCTAAAACTAACCCTATCCCTAGTCCTTGCCCAAACCCTAACCCTACACCTAAACCTAGCCCTAACCCTAACTTTATCCCTAACCCTAGTCCTAAGCCTAAACCTAGTCCTAAACCTATTCCTAACCATATCCGTAGCCTTAGAACTAAACCTAGATGTAAACCTAACCCTAACTCTAAACCTAAACCTATCACTAGGCCTAGCATTAACCCTAAACCTAACAACCTAAAACTAGTCCTAAACTTAGCCCTAGCTTTAAATCTAAACATAACCCTCGCCCTAACCCTAACCCTAGCCCTAAACCTAAACCTAGTCCTAACCCTAAACTTGAACATATCCCCTACCGTAGATATAATCTTAAACATAGCACTAACCCTAAATCTAACCCTAAACCTAGCCCTAGCTCTTGCCCTAGATGTAGCCCTAAACCTACACCTAGCACTAACACTAGCCCTAGTCCTATCCCTAACCCTAATCCTAAATCTAAACCTATCTCTATCCGTATACATAATCCTAAACCTAAAACTAAACCTAACCCTAACCCTAACCCTACCCCTAGCCCTAACCATAACCGGAGCCCTAAACCTAGACCTAACCCTAACCTAAACCTAACACTAAACCTAAACCTAGCCCTAGCCCTAAATCTAAACCTATGACTAAACCTAGCCCTAGCCCTAACACTAGCCCAAGCCCTAACCCTAAGCCTAAGCCTAAACATATCAGTAGCCCTAGCCCTAACCCTAAACCTATCCCTAGCCTTAGCCCTAACCCTAGTCATAACACTAGATCTAACCCTAACCCTACCTCTAAACTTAAACCTAGTCCTAAACCTAACTATATCCATAGCTTTTGACCTAACCCTAAACGTAAAGCTAACCCAAACTCTAATACTAACCCTTTCCCTAGGGCTCACCCTAAACCTAACCCTAAACCTAGCCCTATAGCTAGCCCTAGCCCTAACCCTAAACCTAACACTAAACCTAAACCTAACCCTAGACCTAAACTTAGCCCTAGCACTAACTCTAAACCTAGCCCTAGCCCTACACCTAACCCTAGCCCTAACCCAGCCCTAACACTAACCATACCATAGCCTTAGCCTAAGTGCTAACTCTAACCCTAGCCTTAAAAATAAAACTAGTCATAACCCTAAGCTTAAACATACCCCTAGCCCTAGACCAAACCATAAACATAACACTAACCCTAACTCTAAACCTAAACTTACCCTACACCTAGCCCTAGACCTAGCCCTAACACTAAACCTAGCACTAACCCTGGCACTAGCCCTATCCAAAATCCATCCCCTAACGCTATATAAACTCTAACCCTATCTCCAGTCTCAGACCTAACCCTAAACCTAAACTAACCCTAACTCTAACTCTAACCCTAGCCCTAGCCCTCGGACTAGCCTTAACCCTAATCCAAGCCATAAATCAAACCCTAGCCCAAACCCTAAACCTAACACTAAACCTAAACCTAACCCAGGCCCAAATTTAGCTCTAGTCCTAACTGTAATGCTAGCTCTGAACCTAGCCCTAGCCCTACCCATAACCCAAGGCCTAAACCTAAACATAACAATAGCCCTAGCCCTAACACTAAAATTAAACCTAACCCTAGCCTTAGCCCTAACCCTAAACCTAACCCTAACCCTAACTCTAACCCTGGGGCTAGCCCTAGCACTAACAATAACACTAGCCCTAAACCTAAACCTAGTCCCAACCCTAACCCTAACACTAACACTATCCCTATTCAGAGCTCAAACCTAACCCTAACCCAATCCTAAGCCTAGCCATAGTCCTTGCCCTAGCCTTAACACTAACTCTAACCCAGACCCAGCCCTAGCCCTAACACTAATTCTAAACCTAGCCCAAGCACTAACACTAACCCTAACAATAAGAGTAACCCTAGTCATAAGCTTAACCCTAGGTCTAACACTTAAAATGACTTTGAAATCTAAGCTTAAACCTAAACATAAACCTAACCCCTAATTGAAAACCTAACACTAACCCTAATACTAATCCTTTAACTCTAAACCTAACCCTAAATATAACCCTTATACTAACCAGAACCCTCTAACCAGAACCCTAAACCTAAAAAAAAACCTAACACTAAACATCAAAATCCACTCTATCCCTAACCCTCATGTTAAACCTAAACTTAACCCCAAACACAGCCCTAACCCTCACCCTGGAACCAGGTCTAGCCTGAGCCCTAACAATATCACTAACTCTAAACTTACCCCTAGACCTAACCCTGACCCTAACCTTAACCCGAAATCTAAAACTAAACCTAGCCCTAACCTGAAATCTAACCGGAACCATAAAAATATCTCTAGTCCTAGACCTAACACTAAACCTAAAACTAAATGTAAACCTAACCCTATCCCTAAACAGAACTAGACCTAGCCCTAACCCTAACACTAGCCCTTACAATAACCCTAGCCATAAAAGTAAACCTAGTCCTCAACTTAACCTAAATCTGTCCATAGTCCTAGACCTAACTCTAAACCTAATTCTAACCCTAACTCTAACTTAACGTTAGCCATAGCCCTAGCATTAACCCTAACCCTAACCCTAACCCTGGGCTAAATCTAACACTAAATCTAAACATTCTCCTAATTCAAACCTTATCACTAATTTTAACCATAATACTATTTATAAACTAACAATAACTTTAACACAAAATTTAACCCTAGGAAGAATCCTAACCATAACCCTAAAGGATATTCTACCCGTAAACCTAAACCTAACCCTAGCCCAAGCCCTAACACTACCTTATCCCTAAACCTATCCCAAGCCCTATACCTAAAACTAACCCTAACCCTAACCCAACACCAAAACTAACCATAAACCTATCAATAACCAGAGCACTGGGGCTGGAGCGGTGACTCAGAGGTTTCAGAGCTTGCCTGGCAATCACGAGGACCCAGGTTCAAACCCCAGCACCACATACACAAGTAAGTGTTGGAGCAACTAAGGCCATGTGA
The DNA here is from genome assembly GCA_004027875.1 of Aplodontia rufa. Lineage (NCBI taxonomy): Eukaryota > Metazoa > Chordata > Mammalia > Rodentia > Aplodontiidae > Aplodontia > Aplodontia rufa. Next base: position 37,648 of record PVKS010005806.1, read on the forward strand.
AAAACTAAATAAAGTCATTTCTCTCTTTCTCTGTCTCTCTCACTGTCCCTCTCTCTTTAAAAAAAAATAACCAGAGCACTAACCTAACCCTAACCATATAACATAACCATAACCTAATCCTAAAACTAACTTTAACTGAAAATTAACATTAACCCAAAACTGAACACTAAACATAACCTTAACCTTAATCCTTACCAAATCTGTAACACTAACACTAACTGTGAACCTAACTTGAACCCTTAAATAGGTTAATACTAACAGTATGCCTAACAATAACCCTATCCCTAACTGTAAACCTAACATTAAGTTAGCTCTAACAATTACCATACCCCTAATCTTACCTCTAACATGAAACCTAAAATGATACCTAAACATATTTTTAATATCATCCATAAACGTAGCAAAAAACCCAACCCTAACTCTAACCCTATTCCTAACAATAGCCCTGAAGGTTAACTGAACCCTAACCCAAACCCTAACCCTGGGCTAAATCTAACACTAAATCTAAACCTAACCCAGACCCAAACCTATCCCTAGCCCTAACTCTAACCCTATCCCTAACACTAAACTTAACCCTAAAAATATCAATATACCTAGCCCTAACCATAAATCTAACCCTATCCCTATACTTTCCCCTAACCCTAGCCCTAAACATAACCCTAACTCTAACTCTAACCCCAACCCAGGCACTAGTCCTAGCCCTAATACTAACACTAGCTCTAAACCAAAACCTAGTACTAACCCCAACCTTAAACATAATCCTAATCCTATTTCTAGCATAAGCTCTAACCCTAAACCTAACCCTAACCCTAGCCCTAGCAGTAGCCCTAGCCCTAACCCTAACCCTAACTCTAGCCCTAGCCCTAGCCCAAGCACTAACACAATCCCTAACACTAGACCTAGTTCTAATGCTAAACCTAAGCCTAGCCCTAAGCTTAAACATAGCCCTAACACTTACCCTGACCTCAAAAACTAAGCCTAAACCTTAACATAAACCTAACCCCTAACTGTAAATCTAACCATAACTCTAACACTAATCCCCTAACTCTAAACCTAACCCTAAAAATAACCCTAACCCTAACCCTAAGCCTCTATTCCTAACTCTAAAACTAAAAATAACCTTATCCCTACACAAAAATAAACTCTAACGCTAAACCTCACATTAAAACTAAACTTAACCCTAAACCTTACCTTAATGCTCACCCTAGCCCCAGCCCTAGACCTAGCCTTCACCCTATCCCTAACCTGAAACTTAGATCTAGCACTAACCCTACCCCTAACCCTACACCTAGCACTAAAACTAAACCTAGACCATACCCAAAACCTAACCCAAACCTAAACCATAACCCTAGTCCTATCTCTAACCCTAAACCTAATCCTAAACCTAAACCTAACCCTTAACCTAAATGTATCCTGAGCCATAGCCCTAACACTAGTGCTAAGCCTAAACCTAGACCTAAACCTAAGCCTAGTCCTAACACTAACCCTAACCCTAAACATAGTTATAAATCAAAAATCTAGTCCTAACCCTAGCCCTAAACCTAACCATATCCATATCTTTAGACCTAACCTTAAAAGTTAACCTAAACATAACTCTAACCCTAACTCTATCCCAAACGCTTGCCCTAACACTAACCCTAACCAGAGATCTAAACCTAGCACTAGCCCTAACCATAAACCTAACTCTAAGCCTAGACCTAACCCTGACCCTAAACCTAGCCCTATACCTAACCCTAACCCTAACCCTAGCCCTAACTCAGCCCTAACCCTAACCATACCCCTAGCCCTACTGGTAACCCTAAATCTAGCTCTACCCTAGGTTAACCCTAACCCTACCAATAACATAAGCCTAGTACTATCCCTAAACCTAAACATATACCTAGCCCTAGACCTAACCTTAAATCTAACAATAACCCTAACTCTAACCCTTAACCTAGACTTAGCCCTAGCACTAGCCCTAGACCTAGTCCTAAACCTAAAGTTAGCACTCATCCTAGCCCTAGTCCTATCCCTTATCCAAACCCTAACCCTAACTCTAACCCTATCTCTAGCCCTATACCAAATCCTAAACATAAAACTGAACCTAACTGTAACCCTAACCATAGCACTAGTCCTAACCCTCACATTAGCCCTAACAATAACCTGTCCTAAAATTACCCTAGTCCTAATCCTAAACCTAACACTGAACCTAAACCTAAGCCAAGCCCAAACCTAGACCTAGCCCTAATTCTAAAATTAGCTCTAAATCTAGCCATAGCCCTAACCCTAAAACTAACCCTAACCCTGAACCTAAACTGGAACATATTAGTAGACCTAGCCATCGCCCTAAACCTAACACTAACCCCAGCCCTATCCCTAGGCCTAACCATAACCATATCCCTAGCCCTAGCCCTAATCCTAACCATAGCCCTAACCCTAACTGTAACCCTAAACATATCAATAGACATAGTAATAAACCTAACCCTAACCCTAACCCTACCCATAGTCTTAGCCCTAACCCTAAAACTAACCTTAACACTAACTTAACCCTAACCCTGGCAGGAGCCATAGACCTAACCCTAGCCTGAAACCTGTTCCTAAACCTAACCCTAACCCTAATCCTAACCCTATACCTAACCCTAAACCCAACACTAACCATAACTCTATCAATAAATCTAGCCCTAGCCCTAGACCTAGTCCTAAACCTAAACCTAGCACTCATTCTACCCCTAGTTCTATCCCTTACCCAAACCCTAACCCTAACCCTATCTCTAGCCCTATACCAAATCCTAAACATAAAACTGATCCTAGCTCTAACCATAACCATAGCGCTAGTCCTAGCCTAGTACTAGCCCTAACAATAACACGAGCCCTAAAATTACCCTAGTTCTAACCCTAAACCTAACACTGAAACTAAACCTAAGCCAAGCCCAAACCTAGACCTAGCCCTAATTCTAAAATTAGCTCTGAATCTAGCCATAGCCCTAACCCTAAAACTAGCCCTAACCCCGAAACTAAACCTGAACATATTAGTAGGTCTAGCTGTCAGCATAAACCTAACCCTAACCCTAGCCCTAGCCCTAGGCCAACCATAACCATATCCCTAGCCCTAGACCTAACCCTAACCATAGCCCTAACCCAAACTGTAACCCTAAACATATCAATAGGCATAGTACTAAACCTAACCCTAACCCTAACCCTAGCCATTATCTTAGCCCTAACCCTAAAACTAACCCTAACCCTAACTCCAACCCTAACCCTGGCAGGAGCCATAGCCCTAAACCGAGCACTAGCCCAAAACCTATCCTAAATCTAACCCTAACCCTAACCCTATCCCTAGCCAAATCTCTAACACTAAAACATACCCTAACAGTAACTCTAAACATAACTCTAGCCATAGCCTTATCTCTAGCCCTAAAACTAACAATAGTCCTGACACAGGCCTAGACCTAACACTAAACCTTACCTTAGCCCTAGCCCTAGCCAAAGCACTAAAACTAACCCTAAAACTAGCCCTACACTAGCCCTAAGCTTAACCCTAGTCCTTAATCTTACACTGACCATGAAATCTAGCCCTAAACCTAAACATACACCTAACCCCTAACTGGAAACCTAACCCTAAAACTAACACTAATCCTCTAAAACTAAACCTAACCAAAAAATAACCCTAACCCTAACTCTAATCCTCTATCCCTAACCCTAAACCTAAAAATAAACCTATCCCTAAACACTAAAACTAAACTCTAACCCCAACATTCACATTAAACCTAAACTTAACCCTAAACCTAGCCTTAACTGTCAGCTTAGCACTAGACCAAGTGCAAGTCCTAACCCTATTCCTAACTCTAAACTTAGCCCTAGACCTAACCTTGATTGCAAAACCTAACACTAGACATAAAACTAAACCTAGCCCTAACCTAACACCTAACTGGAACCATAAACCCATCCCTAGTCCTAGCCCTTACCCTAAACCTGAACCCAACCCTAGCCCTAAACATAGCCCTAAACCTAACACTAGACCTTACACTATATCTAGCACAAAACCTAAACCTACCCCTAAAACTACACTTAAACCTATTCATAGCCATAGCCCTAACCCTAAACCTAATCCTAACTCTAACCCTAACCCCTGCCCTAGCCCTAAACCTAGCCCAAACCCTAATCCTAGCCGAAGCCCTAACACTAGCCCTAATCATAAACCTAACCTAAACCAAAACGGCAAGTGAAAATATCTAAGAAGTTCCTGTAAGAAGGGGTCCACAGTGGGGGAAGGACTATGAAAGCCAGCATTCCAGGATATTGCCAAAACCATCCCTTGTGGAAATATGCTATTTATTCAAATTGGAAATGTCTGTTACTTATGGATGAAAAGGGTACTTGTAAAAGTCCTATGGAAGGCAGGAGGGATGAAACTTTACTGACTTTGAAGCAGGGTTGGAAATGGATGGCAAAATTGTTGGAACTGAGGATCAAAGGAAAGAGTATGTGTAAAAACTGCCTTTCCTGTAGGGCCCCAGCGCCCGGGCCATGGCTGTGGCAGCGGCGAGCAGCGGCCGCGGTCAGAGCGAACTCAGCCCAGGAGTCAGGGCCTAGGGAGAGGCACGGTGGCGGCTGGAGCGAGGACTGTGGAGCCGGCCTTCCCCTCCTACCCCGCTGTCGAGCCCTGGTGGGGGGTCTGTGCCCGGTCACCATGACGACCCCGGCGAATGCCCAGAACGCCAGCAAGACGTGGGAACTGAGTCTGTATAAGCTGCACCGGACCCCGCAGGAAGCCGTCATGGATAGCACAGAGATTGCAGTTTCCCCTCGATCACTACATTCAGAACTCATGTGCCCCATCTGCCTGGACATGCTGAAGAACACAATGACCACCAAGGAGTGCCTCCATTGGTTCTGCTTTGACTGCATTGTTACAGCCCTGTGAAGTGGGAACAAGGAGTGTCCTACCTGCAGAAAAAAAGCTGGTATCCAAGCGGTCCCTACGACCAGACCCCAACTTTGATGCCCTGATCTCTAAGAGCTATCCCAGCCAGGAGGAATACAAGGCCCATCAAGACCGAGTGCTCATCCACCTCAGCCGCCCGCACAACCAGCAGGCACTGAGCTCCAGCATTAAGGAGGGGCTGCATATGCAGGCCATGCACAGGTATGTGAAGACAACTGGGAATGCCACAGTGGACCATCTCTCCAAGTACTTGGCCCTGAGCATTGCCCTTGAGCGGAGACAGCAGCAAGAGGTGGAGAGCCAGGAGGGCCTGGAGGGGTTGCCTCCGACACTGGGGGACCTAAGGGGGGGGGGAAGGTGGGGGTGCTGGCGGAAGTGATGGTCCTGAGGAGCCTGCTTTGCCCAACCTGGAGGGTGTCAGTGAAAAGCAGTACACCATCTACATTGCACCTGGAGGCGGAGCATTCACAATGCTGAATGATTCGCTGACCCTGGAACTGGTGAATGAGAAATTCTGGAATGTGTCCTGGCCGCTAGAGCTCTGCTATGCTCCCACTAAGGATCCAAAGTGACACCACAAGGGGACAGCCAGAGAATGGGGACAATGGGCTGTCCCTGTGTCCTGGCCCACCACCCCAGCTTCTTCATCTCCTATTGCCCCCACCTACCAGCCCAGCCAGCCAGCAAAAGGACATAAATGAGGACAAGTGGCTTTTATACAAAGTATATCAGATTCTTCTATATTGTACAGGATGGGGCATGCGCCCCATTTACTGCCTTTTCTATTCCCCCAACTTCCCATCTATCCCAGTTGATGGGGAAGGTGAGGAATCCTCTCCTTCATGCCTGCCTACCAATAACAAATTTGCTCTTCTTCCTCTTTGAAAAAAAAAACACTGCCTTTTTTCCTATCTTTGTAGAGGTTAGATTGTGGCTTCTAGGCCCATGGGTTAGGAAGAACAAATATCATGGAATTGGGGATTGTGAGACTTAGGATGGCTGTGGAGTGTCTGGTGGGTTACAGTAGCAGGGTGGTTTAGGGTTGGTGGTTAATTATGGTACAATTGCCTATAACCTAGTCAATTAGGACCATCTGAAGGATAACAGGGATTTAGAGATTTGGGAAAGTAATCTCAAATTTTTATCAGTACAGATATAAACAACTAAGATCAATATTATCCCTTTTGAAAATAAAGCCATTTTGTACAATACGTGAAACATTTCATGTGGTTTTGACCATGAAGTAGTGACAAAGGGGATAAATAGTACTGTGTCTGGTGCTCTGAAATAGTTTAAGTGGTTCCAGGTGTTCGGATTGGTTATTGAGGAACATAATGAAAGCAAAGTTGAAGCACCTGTATTGAAGAGCTCTACAATTAAGAACAGAGGCCATTTTGCTCAAGCAGGGTAAAGTGTCTCCTAGCAGATTTCCCCAGATTTTCGCATCTTTCTTTGTGCTGAATCCCCTCATCTTTCAGGAAACATAATAGATGCTAGGACTGGCCCGTGGCAATGACTTTTCACTGAAACCTAACACTACCCCTACACCTAAACCCAAAGATTGTTATTATAATAACCCTAACTCTAAAACTACCTTTTAAACCAACCTTTAAAGGAAACCTAACACTAAACTTAATCCTAACCAAAAATCTAACCCTAAACCTAGCCCTAATTTTAAAATGAAATCTAACATTCACCCAAGCCCTGATCATAAACCTAACAATTAACTGAAACCCTTACATTCACCTTAAACCTAACCCTTAAACTCTAAACCTAATGCTCAATCTAATCCTAAGTTTTCACTGAGAACAGAAACTAACAATAAGTCTTACCAAATACCTACCCCTAAACCTAACCCTAACCATAAATTTCAATCTAGCTGTGATTTCTAGCTAAAAATACTTTAACTTACCCTATAACTTACCTAATCCTGAAACCAAACCATAACTTTTATCTTAAACCAAAAAATAACATTAAACCTGTCAGTAAACATAAACCTAACCCTAACCCTAAACATAACCCTTACATAATCCTAAACCTAACTTTGACTGAAAACTAACATTAATCCGAACCTTAAGCTACAACTAACCTTAACCCTAACCCTTACCAAATCTGTAACATTAACACTAACTCTGATCCTAACTTGAAAGCTGAACTTAGGCTAATACTAACAGTATGCCTAACACTAACCCTATCCCTTACCATAAACCTAACCTTAAGTTATCTCTTACAATTACCATACCCCTAATCATACCCCTAACCTGAAACCTAAAATGATACCTAAAGTTATATTTAATGCCAATCATAAACATAGCAAAATACCCAACCCTAGCACTAACCCTATTCCTAACAATAACCCTGAAGCTTAACTGAACCCTAACCCTGGCTAAATCTAACACTAAACCTAAACCTTCTCCTACTCCTAACCTTATCACTAACCTTTACCGTAATACTATTCCTAAACTAACAATGACTTTAACACAAAATTTAACTCTAGCAAGAATCCTAACCATAACCCTAAATGAAACCCTAACCCTAAACATAACCCTAACCCTAGCCCAAGCCCTAACACTAACCCTATACCTAGACTTAAACTAAACCTAACCCTAACACTAGCACTAAGCTTAACCCTAGCACTAAGCCTAACCATAAACCTAGCACTAACAATACCCCTAACCCTAATTCAAACACTAGCTCTAACCCTAAATCTACTAGTAACCCTGACCCTAATTCCAGCAATAACCCTAACCCAAACCCTAAACCTAACCCTAGCCCTAACCCTAACATTAACCCTAGCACTAGCCCTAGACCATAATGCTTACCCTAACCATAACACTAGCCCTAGCCCTATATATAGTCCTAACACTATCCCAAAGCTTAGCTCTAGCCTGAACCCTTACACTGACCCCAATACCTAAGCCTAAACCTTATCTTAAACCTAACACCTGTTACCCTAACCCAAATCCTAATCCTAACCTCCATCCCTAACATCTACCCTAACAATAACCCTAAACTGAAACAACAAATCTAAACCCTAATCCTAACCCTCATATTAAACATAAACATAACTTTAAACCTAACACTAGCCTGAGCCCTAACCCTATCCCTAAGCTGAAACCTAGACCTAGCCATAACCCTAATCCTAACCATAACCATAACACTAAAACTAAACCTAGAAGTAACCCTAACCCTAAACTGAATCATAACCGTATCCCAAGTCCTAGCTCTAACCCTAAACCTAACACTAATCCAAACCCTAAACTTATCCCTAGCATTAACCCTAACCCTAATACTAGACCTAAGCTAAAACTAACACTAAACATAAACCTAGTCCTAAAACTAACCCTAAACCTAGCCCTAAATCAAAACCTAGTACTAACACTAAACCTAACCTTAACCCTAACCCTAAACCTAAATATATCCCTAGCCTTAGACCAAACCATAAATGTAAACCTAAACAAACTGTAAACTTTACCCTATTCCCAGCCCTCAACCAAATACTAACCCTAACCATAGACCTAAACAAAGCCCTAGCCCTAATCCTAAACCTAACTCTAAACCTAAACCTAAACCTAACCCTAAACATAGCCCTAGTTCTAACTCTAATCCAAGCCCTAACCCTAGCCCTTGCTCTAACCTGAAACCTAGCTCTAACCCAGGCCTAACCCTAATCCTACCCCTAGCCCTAGTGGTAACCCTAAACCTAGTACTGCCCTAGTGTAAAGCCTAACCCTATCCCTAATCCTAAACCTAGTCCTAACCCTAAATTTAAACTATGCCTAATCAAGACCTAACCCTAAACCTAACACTAACCCTAACTCTACACCTAAACTGAGCCCTAGTGCTAGCCCTAGACCTAGTCCTAACCCTAAACCTAAAACTAACTCTAGCCCTAGCCCTCTCCCTGACCCAACCCCTAACAGTAACCCTAACCCTTACCCTATCTCTAGACCTGCACCTAACCCTAAAACTAAAACTAACCCAAACTCTATCCCTAAACCTAGCCCTAGCCCTAGCACAATCCCTAACCATAACCTGGGCCCTAAAACTAGCCCTAGGCCTAACCCTAAACCTAATACTAAACCTAAACCAAAATCAGGCCCAAACCTAGCCCTAGCCCTAACTTTAACCAAACCTAAGAGATGCTGGGGCTGGTCCCTGGAGCTGACTTTTCACTGAAACCTAACACTACCTGTACCACTAACCTTATAACTATCACTAAACATATCCCTAACCCGAACCATTACCATTATAATAACCCTAACTCTAACACTATCTCTAAACCCAACTTTAAATGAAACCTACAACTAATCTTAATCCTAACGGAAAATCTAACCCTAAACTTAATCCTAATTTTAAAATCAAATCTAACACTCACCCAAGCCCTGATCATAAACATAACAATTAACTGAAACCCTTACACTAACCTTAAATCTAATCCTTAATTTAACCCTAAGCCTAACACTCAATCTAATCCTAGCTTATCACCGAGAACTGAAACTAACACTAAGCCTTACTAAATACCTGTCTCTATACCTAACCCTAACCATAAATTTAAACCTAACCCTGTCTTTTAGTTACAAAATACTTTAACCCTATACCTAACCTGATCCTGACCCCAAACCCTAATTTTTAACTGAAACCTAAAATTAACATTAAACCTATCAGTAAACATAAACCTAACCTTAACCCTAAACATAACCCTAACCTAATTCTAAACCTAACTTTCATCCAAAACTAACATTAACCCGAAACCTAACTCTAAAACTAAACTTAACCTTAATCCTTACCAAATCTGTAACATTAACACTAACTCTGAACCTAACTCAAAACCTGAAATAGGCTAAACTAATCCTAAACCTAAACTAGCACTAACACTAAACCTAACCCAAATTCAAACCCTATCCCTAACCCTAAACCTAGCACAAACCTTAACCCTATCCCTAACATTAACCGTAGTGCTAGCCCTAGACCATAGCACTGTCCCTAACCCTAACACTAGCCATAGCCCTACCCATAACCCTGCCACTAGTCTAAGCTAAAATCTAGCCTGAACCCTTACTGCTACCCCAACACATTAGCCTAAATAAACCTAACCCCTAAGTATTCCCTAATCTAAACCTTAATCCTAACTTCCTATCCCTAACCCTAACCCTAACAATAACCCTAACACAGAACAATAAATCTAAACCCTAACCCTAACCCTCACAATAAGCCTAACCAAAGCCCTAGTTCAATCTATAACCCTATCCCTAACCAGAAACTTAGACCTAGCCCTAACCCTAATCCTATCCCTAAACCTAGCACTAAAACTAAACCTAAACCTAATTCAATACCTAGTCCTAGCTCTAACCCTCAACCTAACCCTAAAACTAAACCTAATCCTACCCCTAAATCTATCCAAGCCCTAGCACTAACTCTAGCACTGGACCTAAACCAAACTCTAGCCCTAACCCTAAACCTAACCCTAACCCTAAACCTAAATGTAGCCCTAAACCAAGCCTAGTACTAACCCTACCACTAAATCTTAACCCTAACCATAACCATAACCATAAACGTAGCCTTACACATAACCCTAAAGGTAAACCTAACTCTAACTATAACCCTAATGCTATTCTTCACCCTTGCCCTAACACTAACCCTAACCAAAGCCCTAAACCTAGCCCTAGCTTTAACCATAAGCCTAACTCAAAATCCTAAACCTAAAGCTAGCCCTAAACATAGCCTTAGCTCTAACTCTGACCCTAGCACTAACCTTAGCTCTTGCCCTAACCCTAACCACAGACCTAATGCAAACACAACCATAATCATACTGCTAAGCCTAGTGGTAGCCATTAACCTAGACCTGCCCTAGTGTTAACCCTAACCCTAGCCCTAAACCTAAACCTAGTCCTAAACATATCACTAGCCTGAGACCTAATCCTAAACCTAACACTAAATCTAACTCTAACCCTGAATCTCCTCCTAGCCCTAGCCCTAGCCCTAGACCTCACTCTAACCCTAGCTCTAGTCCTATCCCTAATCCAAACTCTAACCCTAAACATAACACTACCCTTATCTCTAGCCCTATAGCTAACCCTAAACCTAAAACCAACCCTAACTCTTACCATAATCAAGCCCTAGCCCTAGTCCTAACCCTCACCCCAGCCCTAACCCTCACCCCAGCCCTAAAATTAGCCCTAGTCCTTACCCTAAACCTAACATTAAATCTAAACTTAATACTGGCCAAACCAAAGCCCTAACTCTAACCCCAGCTATAATATACCCATATTCCTGACCCTAAAATTAACCCTAACCCTATCTCTAACCCTATCCCCAGCTGTAAACCTAAACCTAAACCTAACTCTAACCCTGACCCAGGCACTAGCCCTAGCACTAAGCTTAACACTAGCTCTAAAGTGAAACCTAGTCCTAACCCTAACCCTAACTATAAGCCTAACCATATCCCTAGCCCAAGCTCTAACCCTAAACCTAACCCTAACCTGAAGTCTAATACTAACCCTAGCTATAGCCCTACCCATAACACTAACACTAACCCTGACATAGCCTTAGCCCTAACACTAACCCTAGCCCTAGCCCTAGCCCTAGCCCAACCACTAACACTAATCATAACACTAGCCCTAGTCTTAACACTTAACCTAGGCCTAGCCCTAAGCTTAACACTAGCCTTAACACTTACCTTGATCTCAAAACCTAAGCCTAAACCTGAACATAAAACTAAACACTAACTATAAACATAACCCTAACCCTAACAATAATCCTCTAACTCTAAAACTAACCATAAAAATAACACTAACCATAAACCTAAACTCTATCCCTAACCCTAAACCTAAAATAACCTTAACCCTAAACAGTAAAAGTAAACTCTAAATGTAAACATCACATTAAATCTAAACTTAACCCCAAACCCAGCCCTAACTTTGACCCTAGTCCTAGCCCTAACCCACGCCCTCACCCTATCCCTAACTCTAAACTTAAACCTAGACCTACTTATGACATTAACCCTAACCCTAGACCTAAAACTATACCTAGCCCTAACCTGAAAACTAACTGAAATAATAAACCAATCCCTAGTCCTACCTGTAACCCTAATCCTAAACCTAAACCTAAACTTAGCCCTAAACATACCCTAGCACAAGCCCTAACCATAACACTAACCCTTACACTAACTTTAACCCTAAACTTAAGCCTAGTCCTCAATCTAAACTTAAACTTATCTATATCCCTAGCCCCTAAACCTAACCTGACACTAACTCTAACACTAACCCTAGCAATAGACATAGCCCTAGCCCTAACCTAAACTTAGACCAAAACCTAACTGGAACCATAATCCTAGCCCTAGCACTAACACTAGCCCTAACCCTAACCCTAACCTAAACTTATAGGGCAAGTGAAAATATCTAAGAAGTTTGTGTCTAAAGAAGTCCAAACTCGGGGGCTGGAGGGGTGGCTCAGTGGTTTTAGTGCTTGCCTGGCAAGCGCTAGGACCCCAGTTCAAACCCCAGCACCATGTACACAACTAAGTGTTGTAGCAACAAAGGCCATGTGAAAAACTAAATAAAGTTGTAAAAAAAAAAATCCAAACTTGGGGAAGGACTATCCAAAGCCAGCATTCCAGGATATTGCCAAAATCATCCCTTGTGGAAATTTGCTATTTATTCAAATTGGAAATATCTGTTACTGATGTTTGAAAAGGGTACTTGTAAAAGTCATATGGAAGGCAGGAAGGATGAAGCTTTACTGATTTTGAAGTAGGGTTGGAAATTGATGACAAAACAGTTGGAACTGAGGATCAAAGAAATAGTATGTGAAAAACTGCCTTTCTGATCTTTGTAGAGGTTAGACTCTGGCTTATAGGCCCATGGGTTGGAATGCACAAATATCTTGGAATTGGCAATTTTGAGACTTACCATGGCTGTAGAGTGCCTGGTGGGTTACAGTAACTGGGTGGTTAGGGTGGGTGGTTAATTAGGGTATAATTACCTATAACCTAGTCAGTTAAGGAATATCTGAAGGAAAACAAGGAATTAGAGATTTGGGAAAGTATTCTCAGTTTTTTATCAGTAAGATAGAAGGAACTAAGATCAATATTATCCTTTTTGAAAATAAAGTCTTTTTGTACAGTACTTGAAACATTTCCTGTGGATTTGAGCATGAACTAGTGATGAAATGGATAGTACTGTGTCTGGTGCTCTGAAATAATTTAAGTGATTACAGGTGTTTGGATTGGTTACTGTGGCAGATAATGACAGCAAAGTTGAAGCACCTATATTAAATATCTCTACAATTAAGAAGAGAGGCCCTTTTGCTCAAGCAGGGTAATGTGTCTCCTAGCAGCTTGCCCTGGATTTTTATGTGGTTCTTTGTGTGGAATCCACTCATCTTTTGGGAAACCTATGAGATGCTGGGGCTTGCCCCTGGCACTAATTTTTCACTGAAACCTAACACTACCCCTACCCCTAACCTTATAACTATCACTAAACTTAACCATAACCCGAACTTTTACCATTATAATAACCCTAACTCTAACAGTATCTCTAAACCCAACTTTTAAACGAAACCTAACACTAACCTTAATTCTAACCAAAAATTAAATGCTAAACCTAACCCTAATTTTGAAAAGAAATCTAACACTAACCCATGCCCTGATCATAAACCTAACAATTAACTGAAAGCCTTACACTCACCTTAAATCTAATCCTTAACTTAACCCTAAACCTAACCCTCAATCTAATCCTAACTTATCACCAAGAACTTAAATAAACCCAAGCCTTATCAAATACTATCCCTAAACCTAACTCTAACCATAAATTTAAACTTAACCCTGACCACTAGCTACAAAATGGTTTAACCTCATACCTAACCTGATACTGAATCCAAACCACAACTTTTAACTAAAACCTAAAATAACATTAAACATATCATTAAACCTAAACCTATCCTGAATCCTAAACATAACCCTAACCTAATACTAAACCTAACTTTGACCAAAAACTAGCATTAACCTCACCCTAACTCTAATACTAACCATAATCCTAATCCTTACCCAATCTGTTGGTGTAACACCAACTCTGAACCTAACTTGAAACCTGAACTTAGGCTAATACTAACAGTATGCCTAACAATGATTCCTAAACATATTTTTAATGCCAATCATAAACATAGCAAAATACCAAACCCTAACACTAACCTATTCCTAACATTAGCCCTGAAGCTTAACTGAACCCTAACCCAAACCCTAACCCTGGGATAAATCTAACACTAAATTTAAACCTTCCCCTAATCCTAACCTTATCACTAACCTTAACCATATAGTATTCCTAAACTAGCAATGAATTTAATACAAAATTTAACCCTAGCAAGAATCCTAAAACACCCTAAATGAAACCCTAACCCTAAACCTAGACCAAGCCCTATAACTAACCCTATCCATAAACCTAACCCTAACCCTAGCCCTAAAACTAATCCTAAACCTAACCCTATCACTACCCCTAACCATAAACCTGGCACTAACGTTAACCCTAACTGTAATTCACACCTCAGCCCTAACCCTAAACCTAGTAGTAACCCTAAACCTAACCCTACCCTAACCCTAACATTAAGCCTAGCACTAACCCTGGAGCATAATACTAACCCAAGCTAACTCTAGCCTTACCCCTACCCATAATGGTACCACTAGCCCTAAGCTTAACTCTAGCCTGAACCCTTACCATGAACCCAACACCTAAGCCTAAACCTATACCTAACCCCAAACTGTTACCTTAACCCAATCCCTAATCCTAACCTCCTATCCCTAACCCTAACCATTACAATAACCCCAAACTTAAACAGTAAATCTAAACCCTAACCCTCAGATTAAACCTAGTTTTAACCATAACTGTAGACCTAGCCCAAGCACTGACCATATCCCTAACCCAAAACTTAGACCTAGCCATAACAGTAACTCTAACACTAAACCTGGCAATTAAATTGAACCTAAACCTAACCCAAATCCTAACCCGAACCATAAACCTATCACTAGCCCTAGCTCTAACCCTGACACTAGCCCTAACCATAACCCTAGTCCTAAATCTAAATCTACTCCTCAGCCTAAACCTAAACATATCCTTAACCCTAGTCATAACCCTAAACCTAATACTAACCCTAACTCTAACCCTAACCCTAGCCAAGCACTAGCCCTAACCCTACCCCTAGCCCTAAACCTAAACCTAGTCCTCAACCTAACCCTAGCCATATTCAAAGACTTAGACCTAACCAAAAATGGAAATCTAACCCTTGCTCTAAGCTTAAACCTATCCCTATCCCTCAATCTACACTAACCCTAAGCATAGCCTTAAATCTAGCCCTAGCCCTAAACCTGCACCTAATTCTAATACTAATCCTAACCCAAGCACTAAACCTAGCCCTAGATCTAACCTTAAACCTAGCCCTAACCGTCACCCTTGCCCTAACCATAGCCCTAGTCCTAACCCAGCCCTAACCCTAACCCTACCCCTAGACCTAGTGGTACTCTAAATCTAGCCCTATCCTAGCATTAGCCCTAACCCTAGCCCTAAACCTAAGACTAGTCCTACCTCTAAACCTAAATAGATCCCTAGCCCTAGACCTAACCCTAGATATAACACTAATCCTTACTCTAATCCTAAACCTAGCCCTAGTCCTAGCCCTATACCTCATTGTAACCCCTAAACCTAGCCCTAGCACTAGTCCTAGCACTAGCCCTTACCTAACCTGAGCCCTAAAACTAGCCCTAAACCTAACCCGAAATCTAATACTAAACCTAAAACGAACCAAGGCCCAAACCTAACCCTAGCCCTAACTCTAATCCTAGCTCTAAACCTAGGTATAGCCCTAACTCCAACCATAGCCCTAACCCTAACCCTGACCCTAAACATATCATAGACCGAGCCCTAACTCTAAACCTAACCCTAACCCTAGCCCTAACACTAACAGTAAACATAAACATATCAATAGACCTAGCCATAACCATAAACCTAAACCTAACCCTATGCCTATGCCTATCCCTAGCCCTAAACCTAACCCTAACTCTAATCCTATCTCTGGCACTACCCTTAACCCTAACACTAAAAGTAGCTGTAAACCAAAACATAGTCCTAAAACTTACCCTAACCCTAAACCTGAATCTCTTTATAGCCCAAGTTCTAACACTAAACGAAACCCTAACCCTAACTTTAACCCCTACACTAGCCAAAGCCCTAGCCCTAGCCCTAACACTAACACTAACCCTGACTTAGCCCTAGCCCTAACACTAACCCTAACCCTAGCCCTAGCCCTAGCCTAAGCACTAACACTAACACTAAAACTAGCCCTAGTCCTAACACTAAACCTAACCATAAACCTAAAACTAATACCTAACCATACCCCTAAAACTATCCAAAATCCTAGCCCTAACCCTAACACTAGCCTGAAACCCAACCCTAGCCCTAAACTAAACCTAAACATATCCTTAAATCTAGAGATAACCCTAAACCTAATCCTAACCCTCACTCTAACCCTAACTCTAGCCCTAGCACTAGCCCTAAACCTATCCCTAGCCCTAAAACTAAACCTAGCCCTGAACCTAACCCTAACCATATTTGTAGCCTTAGACCTAACCCTAAATGTAAACCTAACACTAACTCTAACTCTAACCCTAGCACGAGCCCTCAACCTAACACTAACCCTAACCACAGACCTAAACCAAGCCCTAGCCCTAGCCCTAACCCTAAAATTAACTCTAAACCTAAACCTAAGAGTAGCCCTAAACCTAGCCCTGGATCTAACCATAACCCTAGACCTAACCCTAGCCCTTGTCATAAACCTTACTCTAGCCCTAACCCAGGCATAACTCTAACCCTAACCCTAGTCCTAGTGGTAAGCCTAAACCTAGCCCTGCACTAGCATTAACCCTAAACCAAAATCTAGTCCTAACCCTAAACCTAAACATATCCCCAGCCCTAGAACTAACCCTAAAAATAACACTAAAACTAACTGTAAACTCAACCTAACCCTAGCCCTAGCCCAAGTTCTAGCCCTAATCCTAAACCTAGCACTAACCCTAGCCCTAGTCCTATCCCTAACCCAACTCCTAACCCTATCTCTAGTCCTAGACCTATCTCTAAGCCTAAAACTAACACTGACTCAAACCCTAACCATAGCCCTAGCCCTAGCCCTAGCACTAACCCTAACACTAATCTGAGCCCTAAAACTAGCCCCAGACCTAACACTAAACCTAACAATAAAACTAACCATAACACAGGCCCAAACCTAACCCTAGCCCTAACTTTAAACCTAGTTCTAAACCTAGCACTATCCCTAACCCTAACTATATCCCTAACCCTAACCTTAAACCTTAACATATGAGCAGACCTAACTTAACCCTAAACTGAACACTAACCCTATACCTAAACAAAGCCCTAATCCTAACCCTAGCCCTAACCCAAACTGTAACCCTAAACATATCAATACACCTAGTCCTAACCATAAACCTAACACTAAACATACTACTATCCCAAGCCCTAGCCCTAAACTTAAACCTAAACCTAACTCGAACCCTAACTCAGGCACTAGCCCTAGCTCTAACCCTAACACTGGCTCTAAACTGAAATCTAGTCCTAACCCTAACCCTCACCATAAACCCTAAACCTATCCCTAGGAAAAATTCTAACCCTAAACCTAACCTTAAAACTAAGACTAACCCTAAACCTAGCCATAGCCATAGCCTTAGCCTTAACACTAACACTAACCCTGACCCAGCCCTAGCTCTAACACTAAACCTAACCCTAGCCTTAGCTCTAGTCCAAGCATTAACACTAACCCTAACATAAGCCCCAATCCTATCACCAAACCTAAGCCTAGCACTAGGCTTAACCTTAGCCCTAACACGTACGCTTACCCTGAAACCTAAGCCTAAACCTAAAAATAAACCTAAACCCTAACTGTAAACCTAACCCTAACCCTAACACTAATCCTCTAACTCTAAACCTAACCCTTGAAATAACCCTAATAACCCTAACCTTCTCTCCCTAACCCTAAACCTAAAAATAACTTTAACCTAAACACTAAAAGTAAACTCTAATTGTAAACATCACATTAAAACTAAACTTAACTCTAAAACTAGCCCTTACTCTCACCCTAGCCCCAGCCCTAGCCTGAGACCTAACACTATCCCTAACTCTAAACTTAGCCCTACACTTACTTCTGACACTAACTCTAACCCTAGACATAAAACTAAATCTACCCCTAAACTTAAAACTAACCAGAACCATAAACCTATCCCTAACCCTAAATACAAACCCACTAAACATAACCCTAGCACAAGCCCTTAACCATAACACTAGCCCTTACATAAAACAAACCCTAAATTGAAGCCTAGCCCTAAACCTAAACTTAAACATATCCATAGCCCTAGACCTAAACCTAAACTTAAACCTGACACTAACACTAACCCTAAACCTAGCAATAGACCTAGCCCTAGCCTTAAC
Source organism: Aplodontia rufa (assembly GCA_004027875.1). Lineage (NCBI taxonomy): Eukaryota > Metazoa > Chordata > Mammalia > Rodentia > Aplodontiidae > Aplodontia > Aplodontia rufa. The sequence continues at coordinate 56,056 of PVKS010005806.1, forward strand.
CCTAAACCTATCCCAAACTCTAACCCTATCCCTAATCCTAGCCCTAGCCCTAACACTAGCTGTAACCCTAACCCAAACCTAAACCTAAACTGCAAGTGAAAATATCTAAGAAGTTTCTGTCTGAAGAGGTCCAAATGTGGGGAAGAACTATCCAAAGTCAGCATTCCAGGATATTGCCAAAAACCATCCACTGTGGAAATTTGCTATTTATTCAAATTAGAAAAAATTTACTTATTAATGTAAAGGATACTTGTAATAGTCATATGGAAGGCAGGAGGGATGAAGCTGTACTGACATTGAAACAGAGTTGGAAATAGATGGCAAAACAGTTGGAACTGAGGATCAAAGGAAATAGTATGTGCAAATACTGCCTTTCCTATCTTTGCACTGGTTAGATTGTGGCTTCTAGGCCCACGGGTTAGGATGCACAAATATCTTGGAATTGGGAATTGTGGGACTTGGGATGGCTGTGGAGTGCCTGGTGGGTTACAGGAACTGGGTGGTTTAGGGAGGGTGGTTAATTAGAATATAATTGCCTATAACCTCGTCAATTAAGGAACATCTGAAGGAAAACAGGGAGAGGTTTGGGAAAGTAATCTCAGCTTTTCATCAATGCAGATATAAAGGACTAAGATCAATATATTATCCTTTTAGAATATAAAACCTTTTTGTACAGTACATGAAACATTTCATGTAGATTTGACCTTGTACTAGTGATAAAGTGGATAGTACTGTGACTGGTGTCTCTCAAATAATTTAAGTACTTACAGGTGTTAGGACCGGTTAATGAGGCAGATAATGACAGCAAAGTTGAAGCACCTGTATCCTGTATTGAAGAGCTCTACAATTAAGAACAGAAGCCATTTTGCTCAAGCAGGATAATGTGTCTCCTAGCAGCTTGCCCTGGATTTTCATGTCCTTCCTTTGTACCAAATCCTCTCATCTTTGAGACATTCTTGCTAAGTTGCTTAGGGCCTTGCTTAGTTGCTGAGGCTGGCTTTGAAATTGCAATCCTCCTGCCTTAGCCTCCTGAGCCACTGAGATTACAGGCATGTACTACCATGCCCAACAGTGCTGATTACTTTTGTTTAGAACACCAATTGGCAACATTGTTTGTACAGGACCAGGTAGTAAGTAGTAAGTCTGCTAAGACTGTTAAACTTTGCTTTTGTATTGGGAAAACAGCTATGGACAGTATAAAAACAGATGGGCATGGCCTTGTTTTAAAGATTTCTTTTTCTTTTTTCTTTTAGATAAAGAATGAGTTTTATGTAGTTTCTTCTTTTTCTGGTTTCTTCGATACCCAGTTGTGTATATGGTGCTGGGGTTCATACTCTGTCCTTGTGCATGCCAGGCATGCACTCTAACCATGGAGCTACTGCTCCAGCCCCACGTGGCCTTGTTTTAATGGTATAAAACTTACAAATACAGGAGGTGGGCCAGATATATATTTTATATATGTTTGTATATATGTGTTTATATATTTTGGTACCAGGGATTGAACCCAGGGGTGCTTAACCACAGAGTCACATTCATCCTTATATTTTTTTATTTTGAAACAGGGTCTCACTAAGGTGATCAGGACCTCACTAAGTTGCTGAGCCTGGCTTTGAACTTGCAGTTCTCCTGCTTCAGTGTCCCAAGTTGCTGGTATTACAAGTGTGGACCATTGCACCTGGCTGTCAAATAATTTTAATTTACTGAAAACTGGCACAGCAGAATCCTAGTGGCTAAGCTGAGGACAATATGTTCAAACTTTGGATAATTCACCTCAGTTCTTACCATACACTGCCTCAACATGGTTTTAAATGATTTGAGTCACAGTAAAATGAATTACGATTTTTCACATACCACATTCCTTGCACATGCCAAGCTTGCAGTTAACCTGCATGACAGACAACTGGCCATTTCTCCCTTTAAATCTTATTATAGATGGTGTAGCTGGCCCCTGGCACTAATTTTTCACTGAAACCTAACAATACCCCTCCCCTAACCTTATAACTATCACTAAACCTAACCCTAACCTGAAATTTTACCATTATAATAACCCTAACTCTAACAGTATCTCTAAACCCAACTTTTAAATGACACCTAACTTTAACCTTAATCCTAACAAAAACCCAAATGCTAAACCTAACCCTAATTTTGAAATGAAATCTAATACTAACCCAAGCCCTGATCATAACCTAACAATTAACTGAAACCCTTACACTCACCTTAAATCTAATCCTTAATGTAACCCTAAACCTAACCATCAATCTAATTCTAACTTATCACCAAGAACTTAAACAAACCCAAAGCCTTTTCATATACCTACCCCTAAACTTTATCCTAACCATAAATTTAAACCTAACCCTGAATTCTAGCTAGAAAGTACTTGAACCCTATAGCTAACCCGATCCTGAACCCAAATTCTAACTTTTAACTGAAACCTTAAAATAGCATTAAACCTATCAGTAAACATAAACCTAACCTTAATCCTAAACATAAGCCTAACCTAATCCTAAATTTAATTATGACCAAAAACTAACATAAATCCAAATCCTAAGCCTAAAACAAACCTTAACTCTAATCTTACCAAATCTGTAACACTAACACTAACTCTGAACCTAACTTGAAACCTGAACGTAGGCTAATACTAACAGTATGCCTAACACTAACCCTATCCCTTAACCTTAAGTTAGTTCTAACAATTACCGTACCCCTAATCCTACACCTAACCTTAAATCTAAAATGATACCTAAACATATTTTTCATGCCAAACATAAACATAGCAAAAAACCCAATCCTAACACAAACCCTCTTCCTAACAATAACCCTGAAGCTTAACTGAACCCTAACCCAAACCCTAACCCTGGGCTTTCCCCAATCCAAACCTTATCAATAACTTTAACCGTAATACTATTCCTAAACTATGACTTTAACACAAAAATTAACCCTAGCAACTGCAAACTGGTTCAGCCACTATGGAAAGCAGTGTGGAGAATCCTCAAAAAATTAAGGATGGAACCACCTTATGACCCAGCTATCCCACTCCTGGGTATTTTCCCAAAAGAATTAGAATCAGCATATTATAGTGATGTGGCTACCTCAATGCTTATAGCAGCTCAATTTACTATAGCTAGATTATGGAACCAACACAGATGCCCCTCACTCAACGAGTGGATACAAAAACTTTGTACATATATACAATGGAATACTACTCAGCCATTAGAGAAGACGATATTATGGCTTTTGATATCAAATGGATGGACATGGAAAGAATTATGCTTACTGAAGTATCCCAATCTCAGAGACCCAAGGGCCGAATGATTTCTCTCATCTGTGAATGCTAGTATATAAGGGGAAGCAGTAGGGTAGATGGCTAACCTAACAATAACTTCAAATTGTATGATTCTTAGCCAAATAAGGGGGATGGCTCCCTAGGATATTGGAGGCATAGGGAGAGGGATAGGGAGGGGGAGGGTATATGAAGAACTCATAGGAGATTGGAGAGTGGGAATATGGATGAACCATCCCAGAAGCCAATGTCATTCCTCCACGAGATACCCATATAACGCATGAGTTCTTCTGAGGGAAATTGCAACAGGTGAAACCCAAGGTGGTCATCCATGTTTTGGCATTACTCCTGGATAACAAAGTATATATACATTTATTACTGTTGGTTTGATAATGTTTCCCCCTCAATTGTATCTCTATATACTTCTAATTAAAAAAAATTAACCCTAGCAAGAATCCTGAACATAACTGATAATGACACTCTAAACCTAAACCTAACCGTAACCCTAGCCTGAGCCCTAACACTAATCCTATTCCTAAACTTAAGCATCAATCTAGACCTAAAACTAACCCTAACCATAAACCTAGCATTAACCCTAAACCTAACACTAAATGCAACCCTAGCCCTAACCCTAACTTTAACCCTAGCACTAAATGTAGACCATAATGCTAACCCAAACCCTAAACCTAGCCCTAACCCTAACCCTAACCTTAAACATATCAGTAGACCTAGTCCTAACCCTTACCCAAACCCTAAACATATCAGTAGACCTAGACTTAACCCTAAACCTAACCCTAAACCTAACTCTAACCCTAATCCAGTCACTTTCACTAGACCTAACACTAACAATAGCACTAAACTGAAACCTAGTCCTAAACATAACCCTAAACCTAGAATGAGCCCTAACACTAAACCTATCCCTAAACCTAACCCTAGGCCTAGCCCTAAAACTAACCCTAACCCTAACCCTAGCACTATCCCTAACCATAAACCTAGCATTAGCCCTAACCCTAACTCTAATTCAAATCCTCATCCTAACCCTGAAACTAGTAGTAAACCTAGCACTAAATCTAACACTAACCCTAAACCTAAACATAGTCCTAAGTCTAACATTAACCCTATCATTAGCTCTAGACCATAAAGCTAACACTAATCCTAATGATAGCCCTAGCCCTACACATAAAACTAACACTGACCCTAAGCTTAACTCTAGCCAAGCCCTTACCTTGACCCCAACACCTAAGCCTAAACCTAAATCTAACCCCTAATTTTTAACCTAACATTAACACTAACCTTAACCTTTTATACCTAACTGAAACCCTAACAAAAACCCTAGCCCAAAACACTGATTCTAAACCTTATTACTAACCCTCATATTACACCTAACCATAACCATAACCCTAGCCCTAGCTCAAGCCCTAACCCTTTGCTTAAACTGAAACTTAGCCCAAGCCCTAATCCTAACCCTAACCCTAAAACTAACCCTAGGCCTAAAACTAAATCTACATCTAACCTGAACTCTAACCCAAACCATCACCCTATCCCTAATCCTAGCTCTAACCATAAACCTAACCCTAAACCTATCCTTGCCTTAGACCTAACCCTAACCCTATCCCTAACACTAACCCTGGCCCTAAAACTAAACCTAGTCCTAACTGTAACACTAAACATATCCTTAACCCTAGGCCTAACCCTAAACCAAAACCTAACCCTAACTCTAACACTAATCCGAACCCTAGTACTAGCCCTAACCTAAAACCTAGTCCTAAACCTAAACCTAGTCATAAACCTAACCCTACCCATGCTCATAGCCTTATACATAACCCTAAACATAAACCAAAACCTAATTGTAAACCTAAACCTATCCCTGGCCCTCATCTTAACACTAACTGTAAAACTAACCCTAACCCTATACCTTACCCTAGCCCTAACAATAAAAATAAATCTAAATTTAACCTAACCCTAGCCCTAAACCTATTCCTAGCTCTAACTCCAACCCTCACGTTAACCCTATCCCTAGCCCTAGTCCTAACCCTAAATATATCAATAGACCTAGCCCTAACAATAAACCTAACACTAAACCTAAAATAAACCAGGCCCAAACCTAGCCCTAACCCTATCTCTAACCCTAGCTCTAAACCTAGACCTAGCCCTAACCGTAACCCTAATCCTAAACATATCAGTAGACTTTGCCCTAACCCTAAACCTAACACTAACCCTAGCCCTAGCCCTAGCCCTAAACTTAAACCTAAACCTAACCCTAACTCCAACCCTAAACCTGGCCCTAAACCTAGACCTAACCCTACCAATAGTGTTAATACAAAACCTAGTCCTTACCCTAACCCTAAACCTAAACCTATCCCTAGCCAGAGCTCTAACCATAAACCTAACCCTAACCCTAACTCTAACACTAACCTTACCCCTTAACATAAACCTAGACGTAACCCAATCCCTAACCAGAACCAGAACCCTATCTCTAGTCGTAAATCTAACATTAAACTTAACCCTAAACCTAAACCTATCCCTAGCCCTAGCACTATCCCTAACACTAGCCCGAACCCTAACTGTGGCGGGTAGCACCCAGGGCCCATGCCACACAGGCAGCTTTAAGATGGTGGCTGGCAGCTGGTCCAACCAAGTCAGCTGACCTCTTGCTGTTCCTGGTTCTTGTGCTTGCAACATCTGACCACCTAGGGACAACCAATAGGAGCCAGCAGCAGTTTTCTTCCTCATAGCAACAGCCTATGGATTGGTTCACTTTTACTATATAAGCAGTGTAACTTCCTAAATAAAAGAGGAGAGATCTCCACAAGCAACAAGTGTATACATGTCGTTATTGCCGCCTCGCTGGTCAGGTGACAAGGACAAATGGTGCCGAAACCTGGGAAGCTCTAGACGGATGACATTAAGTTGGTAAATTATAGCCTAGCTACTGCCTGAGAGCAGGGAATCCTTACAGCCTAGCTACTGCTATAAGCAGGGAAATCATTACATACTGCTACAAGCAGGGACAGACTGCTATAAGCAGGGGGAAACCGCATTGACAGGGCTCACTATAAGCGAGGACTGCTATAAGCAGGGAAAAAACCACATTGACGGGGCTCGCTATAAGTGAGGACTGCTATAAACAGGGAAAAACCGCATTGACGGGGTCACAAGGCTCTAGAGCAATGTTTTTGATGTTTTGTGTCTCTCTTGTCGTTTTCATCTCTTTTCTTCCTATAACTTGTGTTTTAGTCATTATGGGTTCAGACACCATCCCTGGATGGGCTCGAGAAGTCCTCTACTTTAAGGTAAGTACAAGTCAGAGGAGAGGTACCATGGGTTTAAAACTGTCTAAATTCCAGCTGCAAAAAAAAGTAATGTCATTATTAAAAGCACAAGAAACTACTTTGAGTCCTAGGACAGTTACTTCATTTGTCAAGGTAATTAAACAATCTTCTCCTTGGTTTTTGCAAACGGGTCTAAAAACATGTAAAAAGAGGTTTACAAAAAGTACTAAAAAAAAACAGGACCCAATATTTTTCCCACTGCTACTTTCTCTTTCTGGCACCTTGTCAAGGACACCTTATCTTCCTCAAAGTTTAAAGTAAAAGAGTTTCTGAAAGAAACACATAAATTCTGGGCTAACTCTAATTCTGGTGCTAAAGATATGTGCATGCATGCTCCTTTACTAAAATAAATATGGCCATTTCATTTTTTGGATCTTGAGCTCAATTTTACTGGTAAATTCACCTATTTTGTACACCTAAATATATCTTTCAGTCAGTCTTGTTTTTTCTGAGAGGTTAATTGGAAAAAATTGACTATCTTGCTTTGGTAGACTGGCCGGCATCTCCCTCCAGGTGCACATTCCTTCATGCTGATATGGTCGGTGTGCTCCTCCTTTCTCTACTGATCTCTGAAAAACTCCAGTTAAGTGGTCTGAGAAAATTGTAACTGTAACCTCTTTGGCATGCAAGAGATTTTTGCTGCTGTCTTTATTCAAAAGTTCAATTTTTCCAAGGGTCTAAAAATCTATGTTTCCTGTTGGTTCGTGTGTATGTGTGTGTGTGCACACACCTATCCTATGTGTTTGTGTACATGTATGTTATATGTATGTTCCATATGGTACCAAATTGGCTTATAAATGAGCGCTCATAAATTAAATTAAAAACAAAAAATATGAATCCAAATGACTTTTAATTCAAGTGACTTAAACATTTAAAAAAAAAGGTTCGATCTAAATCATTTATACATAAGAGTAAAGATGTGTTTAAAAATACTAACTCACATGTTTTTTCTAGGTGGTCAATCAATAAAATGTTAATTTCTATAAATGTTTAGAGTGTAACATTAATTTTTTCTAGGATTTTTCTTCAATAAAAAAGATGGTTTATATTTGTCTAATATCCTGGGGTTTCATGGATAACCTAAGTTAACAACAAAAAAATAAATTTAACATAAATGGGACTAATTATATAAATGTGTTTGTTAAAAAACATATAATAAATTTACAAAATCAAAATGTTAAAACATTAACTACTAAATAAATTTGAGTAATCTTGATTTAATTTTTATAAGATGATATGTGAGTTTATTAAATGTGTTTTTATGAGTTCTATAAGGTAAAATACATTTGGGTTTATTAAATATGTTTTTATAGATTAAAAACTACAAAGATAATTTCAGATTGCTTTAATCTGGGTCTTCACTAAAACAAAACAAGGTTGTTAAGAGTTAAAATTCTAACAGGTATAATTCTACATGAAAAAATATCAAGTGCTGTCTTTTAAATGTTGTTCATTTTAAACCCGACTTACATTTACTTTAAATGCGCAGAGGCTTTATCATTAATGGGTTTTATGTATAGATCAGTCTGATCACTGGTACTATTTCCTCTTGGCAATGTCATTTTATATTTTTTAACTGTTTTGACTTAAATGGTATGACCTATAGTATTTCTCACCTTAAAGTTATTATAAACATTAACAACTTCATCACAATTAAATCAAAATACAACATTATCTACTTTAAAACAAAAAGGGGGACTATACTGCCCCATGAGATTGTTAATTTTTAATCTTTGGATGTTAACAATAATACCTACAGCCAAACGCCATTGGCATGGACCCTACCCGGTCTTAATCTGGGGTCAAGGTAGTATTTGTGTTTTTCCACAAAAAAAATGATAGTCCCCAAAAGATTCTGAAATGACTTATGAATCAGCTTTCTGCTTCTGATGGGACATCAAAATGACACGGAATCCTACTGAGCTTTGTTCCTGCTAAAAGGGATTTCCTGACTTCTCCCTCCTCCGTGTCCCCACAACAATTCGTGTTCCAGTAAAAGTAAAGGTGAATGCTCAAAACGTTCAACTCTATCAAACCTGAAGGGACTTAGGATTTACAGTGGCTATTGTGACAGCCATTGTGGCTGCAACTGCAGCTGCTGCCGCCAAGGGACTGGCTATGTACCATTCAGTGGCCACAGGGACAATAGTAAATAAATTGGCTAAACAAACTGCTACTGCCCTAAGTACTCAACAACAAATTAATAAACAGTTACAAGCGGACATAATGCTGTTAAACTACCTTGATGCAAAACTTGTCTCATAACTTTTGTTTTATTATTGCTTGTATGGATATATCCTGTTTCTATGATCACTGGTAGTAGGATTTCCAATCTGTTGTTGCTTGGGAAAGAAATTGGTTTGGCTTCCTGGTTTTTGATGGTTCCCTGTGTCTCATATCTGATATTGGTGTGTGATGGATGTGCAAGCTACGTGGTAACCAGCGTAAACAGACAGCAATTCTACACCAAGCTTTGCTAGCATCGATGCTGGCCACTCCCCTAAAGTATGGCTAAACATGCTAGACCGGTAGTCAAAGACAGGTCAGACCAAAAAGAGCACATATCAACCTAAGGGGTTGAAAATGTTGTACTTCAACACCCAATGACGGGCAAAAATGTAGCTCTATCCTGGCAACCTAGGGCAGACATGGTCTCGTCTTAAACAAAAAGGGGGAGATGTGGCAGGCAGAACCCAGGGCCCACACCACGCAGGCAGTTTTAAGATGGCGGCTGGCAGCTGGCCCAACCAAGTCAGCTGACCTCTTGCTGTTCCTGGTTCTTGTGCTTGCAACATCTGACCACCTAGGGACACCCAATAGCAGCCAGCAGCAGAGTTTTCTTCCTCATAACAACAGCCTACGGATTGGTTCACTTTTACTATATAAGCAGTGTAACTTCCTAAATAAAAGAGGAGAGATCTCCACAAACAACAAGTATACACACATCGTTATTGCCACCTCGCTGGTCGAGGTGACAACACCTAACCTTAGTCTTAAACCTAAACCTAGTCCTAACCCTAACAGTAAACATATACTTAACCCTAGCCCTAACCCTAAACCTAACCATAAACCTAACTCTAACCCTAATCCTAGCCCTAGTCAAAGCCCTAAAAATACCCTAGCCCTAAACCTAGTCCTAAACCTAAACCTAACCATATCCGTAGCCTTAGAGCTAACACTAACTCTAAAATAACCCTATTCCTAGCCCTTTCCTTAACCATAACCCTAAACGAAGCTCTAAACCTAGAGAAAGCCAAACCCTAACCCTAAACCTAATCCTAGCCCTAGCTCTAACTCTACACCTAGCCCTAAACCTAGCCCTAGCCCTAACCCAGCCATAAATCTAACCTAACACCTAGACATAGTGGGAACCCTAAACCTAGCCCTAGGCCTCGAGGTAACACTAACCCTAGCCCTAAAACGAAGCCTACTCCTAACCCTAAACAAAAACATATCCCTAGCCCTAGAACTAACGGTTAACATAACACTAACCCTAACTCTGACCCTAATACTAGCCCTAGCCTTAGCCTTAGACCTAGCCCTAATACTAAACCTAGCACTAATCATAGCCCTAGTCCTATCCTTAACCCAACCCCTAACCATAATCCACAACCTAACCCTATATATAGCCCTATACTGAACCCTAAACATAAAATTAACCATACAACTAACCCTAACATTAGCCCTAACCATACCACTAGCACTAGCCCTATCCTTAAACTGAGCCCTAAACTTAGCCACAGGCCTAACCCTAAACCTAACACTAATCCTAAACCTAACCCAGGCCTAAAGCTAGCCTTAGCCCTAACTCTAACCCTAGCTCTAAACCTAGCCCTAACCCTAACCCTAACCCAGCCCTAACCTTAACCCTAAACCTAAACATATTAATAGACCTTGCCCTAAGCCTAAACCTAACCCTAACCCTATCTCTAGCCCTAGGCCTAACCGTAAACATAAATCTAACCATTACTCTAACCCTAACCCTGGCCCTAGCCCTAGTCCTAACCCTAAGGCTAGCCCTAAACCAAAACCTAGTCCTACCACTAACCCAAACCCTAACCCTATGCCTAGCCAGAGCTCTAACCCTAAACATAAACCTAATCCTAAATCTAACCCTAACCCTAGCCATACCCCTAGACCTAGCCCTAGCCCTAACACTAACACTAACCCTAGACCTAAAACTAAACCAAGCCCTAACCTAAAACCAAATCAGAATCATAACCCTATCCCTAAACCTAGCCCTAACCCTAAATCTAAACCTAAACCTAAGCCTAGCTCTAAACATAGCCCTAGCCTTAGCCATAACCCTAACACTAGCCCTTACACTAACCCTAGCCCTAAATCTAAACCTAGTCCTAAACCTCACCTTAAAACTATCCATGGCCCTAGACCTAGCCCTAAAAAAAAACTTGACCTTAACTCTAACCCATTCCCTAGCACTAGTCTTAGTCTTAGCCCTAACCTTAACTATAGCCCAAACCCTAACCCTAATCCTAGCCCTAGGCTTAACACTAGCTCTAACCCTAACTCTATCCTAAACGTAAACTGTAAGTGATAATATCTAAGAAGTTTCTGTCTGAAAGGTCTCTCATTCTAACACTATCTCTAAACACAATTTTTAAAGGAAACCTACCACTAACCTTAATCCTAACCAAAAATCTAACCCTAAACCTAACCCTAATTTTGAAATGAAATCTAACACCCAAGCCCTGACCGTAAACTTAACAATTAACTGAAACCCTTACACTAAGCTTAAATCCAATCCTTAATTTGACCCTAACCTCACCCTCAATCGAATCCTAATTTATCAGGGAGAAATAAAACTAACCCTAAGCCTCACCAAATATCTACCCCTAAATCTAAACCTAACCATAAAGTTAAACCTAACCTTAACTTTCAGCTAGAAAGTACTTTAACCCTGTACCTAACCGGATCCTGAACCCAAACCCTAACTTTTTACCGAAGCCTAAAAACAACATTAAACCTATCAGTAAACATATACCTAACCCTAACCCTAAACATAATTCTAACCTAATCCTAAACCTAACTTAGACCTAAAACTAACATTAACTCTACCCTAAACCTGAAACAACCTTAACCCTAAACCTTACCAAATCTGTAACATTAACACTAACTCGAAACCTAACTTGAAACCTGAACATAGGCTAATACTAACAGCATGCCTAACACTAACCCTATCCCTAACTGTAAACCTAACCTTAAGTTAGCTCTAAAAATTATCATATCCCTTATTTTTCCCCTATCCTGAAACCTAAAATGATACCTAAACATATTTTTAATGAGAACCATAAACATAAGAGAAAACCCAACCTTAACACTAACCCTATTCCTAACAATAACCCTGAAGCTAACTGAACCCTAACTCAACCCTAACCCTGGTGTAATCTAACACTAAATCTAAAACTTTCCCTAATACTAACCTTATCACTAACCTTAACCGTAATACTTTTCCTAAACTAATAACAAATTTCACATGAAATTAAACTCTAGCGAGAATACTAAACATAACCCTAAATGAAAACCTAACCCTAAACCTAACCCTAACCCTAGCCCGAGCCCTAACACTAATGCTATCCCTAATCCCAACTCTAGACCAAGCCCTAAAACTAATCCTAACCCTAACTCTAGCACTAACCCTAGCCCTAACCCTAGCACTAATCCTAACACTAACCCTAGAACTATCCATAGACCATAAAGCTAACCCTAACCCTAGCCCTAGCCCATCCCATAACCCTAACACTTGCCCTAAGCTTAATTCTAGCCTGAACCCTTACCCTGACCCTGACACCTAAATGTAAACCTAACCCCGTTACCCTAACCTCAACCCTAAACCTAACAACATTCTATTCCTAACCTTAACACTAATAATAACCCTAACCCAAAAAACTAAATCTAAACACTATCCCTAATACTCACATTAAAACTAAACTTTAACCTGAGCCTAGCCCTCTCCAGAGCCCTAAAACTATTCTAAAACCGAAATTTAGCCTTAGTCCTAACCCTAGACCTAAACCAAAACACAGCACTAAAACTAAACCTAGACTTAAACTGAACCCTAACCTGAACCTTAACCCTGTACCTAGCCCTAGCTCTAACCCTGAACCTAACAATAAACTTAAACCTAAACCTAACCCTACCCAAACCTATCCTTAGCCCTAGCCCTTACCCTATGAGTAGCCTTAACACTAACCCTAGACCTAAACCTAAACCTAGTCCTATAACTTAACATATCCTTAACCCTAACCCTAACCCTAACCCTAACCCTAACCCTAACACTAACCATAGCACTAAACCTAAATATAGTGCTAAACCTAAACCAAACCATATCCATAGACTTAGACCTAACCCTAAACATAAACCTAAACCTCACTCTAACCCTAACCCTAACCCTAAACCTCGCCCTAAACCTAACCTTAGCCATTAACCTAGCCCTAGCCCTAAACCTAAACCTAACTCTAAACCTAAACCTAAACCTATCCCTAAACCTAGCCCTAGCTTTAACTCTAAAAGTAGCTCTAACCCTAGCCTTAGCCCTAACCTTAACCCTACCCCTAGCACTAGTGTTAAAACTAAATGTAGACCTAGCCCTAATACTAACCCTAACCCTAGCCCTAAACCTACACTTAAACCTAACCCTAAATCTAAACATATCCCTAGCCCTAGACTTATAACTAAACATAACACTAACCCTAAAATTAGCCCTATCCCTAGACCTAGACCTACCCTAACCCTAAACCTAGCACTAACCATAGACCTAGTCCTATACTTAACTCAAACCCTAACCTTAAACCTAAACCTATCTCTATCCCTAGAAATAACCCTAAACCTAAAACTAACCTTAAGTTTAACACTAACCTAGCCCCATCCCAGCCCTAGTACTAGTGCTAACCAGAAACCAAGCCCTAAACCTAGCCCTTGCACAACCCTAAACCTAACACTAAAACTAAACCTAACCCAGGCCTAAAATAAGCCCTAGTCCTAACTGTAACCCAACTCTAAACCTAGACCTAGACTTAAAGTAACCCTAGCTTGAAGACTAAACATAACCCTAGACATCTCAACAGACCTTGCCCTAACCCTAAAACTAACGGTAACCCTATCCTTATCCATAGCCCTCAAATTAAAATTAACCTTAACCCAAAGTCTAAACCTAACCCAGGCCCTAGTCCTAGCACTAAGCCTAACACAAGCCCTAAACTGAAACCTAATCCTAACCCTAAAACTGAGCATTCACACTAAACCTAACCCATAAAAATTTAAGCTTAAACCCAGCCATAGCCCTAGCCCTAGCCCTAACACTAACACTAACCCTGAACCAGCCCTAGCCCAAGCACTAACACTAATCTTAACTGTAGCCCTAATCCTAACCCTAAACCTAACCCTAACTTAACCCTCAACCAGACCTACCCCTAGCCCTAGACCAAACCCTAACCATACCCCAAACCCAAACCCTAATACTAGCCCTGGCTCTAACATTAGCCCTAACTGTAACCCTAACCTAAGCCCAAACTGCAAGTGAAAATATCTAAGAAGTTTCTGTCGGAAGAGCTCCGAATGTGGGGAAGGACTATGCAAAGCCAGCATAGTATGCCAAAACCATACCTTGTGGAAATTTGCTACTTACACAAATTAGAAATATCTGTTACTGATTGATGAAAAGGGTAATTGTAAAAGTCAAATCGAAGGCAGGAGGGATGTAGCTGTATTGACTTCAAAGCAGGGTTGGAAATGGATGGCAAAATGGTTGGAATTGAGGATCAAAGGAAACAGTATGTGCCAAAACTGCCTTCCCTGTCTTTGTAGAGGTTAGATTGTGGCTTCTAGGCCCATGGGTTAGGATGCACAAATATCTTGGAATTGGCAATTGTGGGACTTAGGATGGCTGTGGAGTGTCCGGTGGGTTAGAGTAGCTGGGTGGTTTAGGGTGGGTGGATAATTAGGTTATAATTGCCTATAACCTAGTCAATTAAGGAACAAATGAAGGAAAACAGGGAGTTAGGGATTTGGGAATGTAATTTCAGTTTTTTATCAATACAGAGAGAAAGAACTAAGATCAATACTATCCTTTTAGAATATAAAGCCTTTTGTATAATACGTGAAAAATTTCATGTGGATTTCACCATGAACTTTTGATAAAGTGGATCTTACTGGCTCTGAAATATTTTAAGTGGCTCCAGGTGTTCGGAATGGTTACTGAGGCAGACAATGACAGCAAAGTTGAAGTGCCTGTATTCAAGAACTCCACAATTAAGAACAGAGGCCATTTGGCTCAAGCACACTAATGTGTCTCCTAGCAGCTTGCCCCAGATTTTCATGTCATTCCTTTGTGCCAAATCCACTCATTTTTCTTAAAACCTGAGAGATGCTGGGGCTGGCCCCCGCACTAATTTTTCACTGAAACCTAACACTGCCTGTACCACTAACCTTATAACTATCACTAAACATATTCCTAACCCTCACCCTAACATTATATCTAAACCCAACTTTTAAAGGGAACCTACCACGAAATTAATCCTAACTGAAAATCTAACCCTAAACCTACCCCTAATTCCCTAATTTTAAAATGAAATCTCACACTCACCCAAGCCCTGATCATAAACTTAACAATTAGCTGAAACCCTTACACTCATCTGAAAACTAATCCTTAATTTAACCCTAAATCTAACCCTCAATCTAATCCTAAATTTTCACTGAGAACTAAAACTAACCCTAATACTTACCAAAAACCTACCCTTAAACCTATCCCTAACCATAAATTTCAAACTAACCCTGACTGCTAGTTAGAAAGTACTTTAACCCTATACCTAACACAATCCTGAACCCAAAATCTAACTTTTAACCAAAACCTAAAAAGAGCATTAAACCTATCAGTAAACATAAACCTAATCTTAACCCTAAGCATAACCCTAACCTAATCCTAAACCTAACTTTGACCGAAAACTAACATTAGCCCGAACCCTAACCCTAAAACTAACCATAACCCTAATCCTTACCAAATCTGTAACAGTAACACTAACTCTGAACCTAACTCGAAACCTGAACATACTAACAATATGCCTAAAACTAACCCTAACACTAAACCTAACTCTAGACCTAGCACTAAAACTAACCCTAACCCTAACTCTAGGACTAACCCTAAACATAAACCTAACACTTACCCTAAGCATAAACCTAGCAGTAACCCAAACCCTAATTGTAATTCTAACTCTATCCTTAACCCTAAACTAGTAGTAAACCTAACTCTAAACCTATTACTAAACTAAAACCTAATCCAAAACATAACCCTAGCCCTAACCCTAACACTAACCCTAGCATTAGCCCTAGACCATAATGCTAACACTTACCGTAACCATAGCCCTAGCCCAACACATAACCCTAACACTAGCCCTAAGCTTAACTGTAACCGGAACCCTTACACTGACCCCAAAACCTAAGCCTATACCTAAACCTAAACCCTGACTCTTACTCTAACCCCAACCCTAACCTTCTATCCCTAACAATAACCCTAACCCCAAACACTAAACCTAAAACCTAACCCTAACCCTCACATTAAATCTAACCTTAAACCTGACCCTAGCCCTATGCTTAACCTGAAAATTAGCCCTAGCCCTAAATGCAACCCTAACCCTAGCCCTAAAAGTAAACCTGGACCTAACTCAAACCGTAAACCAAACCATAACCCTATGCCTAGTCCCAGCTCTAACCCTAAACCTAACACTAAACCTAAACCTAACCCTACCCCTAAACCTATCACTAGCCATAGTCCTAACCCTAACACTAGCCCTAACCCTAATCCTAACCCTATCCCTAAACCTAAACCTAGACCTAACTCCAACCCTAAACATATCCTTAAACATAAACCTAACACTAACTCTAACTATAAACCTAACAAAGCACTAGGCCTAGCCATAGACCTAGCCCTATCCCTAACCCTAGCCTTAAAAGTAAATCTAGCTCTTAACCTAACCCTAAAAATATCCTTAGCTTTAGACCTAACCCTAAATGTAAACCTAACCCTAACTCTAACCCTAACCCTTTCCTAGGCCTCCCCTAACACTAACCTAAAGATAGTGCTAGCCCTCACACTAAACCTAACTCAAACCTAAACCTAACCATAGCCCTAAACCAAGCCCTAGCTCTAGCTCTAACTCTAACCGTATCCCTATCCTTAAAACTAACCCTAGCCCTAACACAGCCTTAACACTAACCCTAACCCTTGCCCTACTGGTAATGGTAAACCTAGCCCTAGCCCTAGCACTAACTGTAACCCTAGACCTAAACCTAAACCAAAATAGATCCCCTGCAGTAGACCTAACCCTAAACATAGCACTAACACTAACTCTAAACCTAAAGCTAGCCCTAGCCCTAGCCCTAGACATAGGCCTAACCCTAAACCTAGCACTAACCCTAGACCTATTCCTATACCTAATCCAACCCATAACCCTAAATATAACCCTAACCCTATCTCCTGCCAAGACCTAAACCTAAACCTAAAATGAACCCTAACTCTAACCCTAACCCTATCCTAGCATTAGACCTAAGCCTAACCCGAGCCCTAAACCTAGCCATAGTCCTAACCCTAAACCTAACACAGGCCCAACATAGACCTAACCCTAACCTGAAACCAAGACCTAACCCTAACGCTAACCCTAAACATATCAATATCCCTAGCCTAACTCTAAAATTAACCCTTACACTATCCCAAGCCCTAGACCTAACCCTAAACCTAATTCTAACCCTAGCACTAACCCTAAACCAAAATCTAGTCCTAACCCTACCCAGAACTCTAACCCTAAACCTCACCTTAAATCTAACTCTAACCCTAACTCTAGCCATAGCCCTAACAATAGCACTAACACTGACCCAGACCTAGCCCTAGCAGTAATCTTAACTCTAGTACTAGCCCTCACCCAAGTACTAACACTAACAATAACACTAAACCTAACCCTAGCCCTAAGCTTAACCCTAGTGCAAACCATTACCCTGACCTCGAAACCTAAGACTAAACCTAAACATAAACCTAAACCCTAACTGTAAAAATGACCTTAAACCTAACACTAATCCTCTTACTCTGAACCTTACCCTATAAATAACACTAACCCTAATCCTAACACTCTATCCCTAACACTCAACTTAAAAAATACAGAAACTAAACTCTAACACTAACCCTCACATTAAACCTAAACTTAACCTTAAACATAGCCCTAACTGTCACTCTAGCCACAGCCCTAGCCTGAGCCTTAACCATATCCCTAACTCTAAACTTACCCTAGACTTAACCTGACCCTAAACCTAACCCTAGACCTAAAACTAAACCTAGCTCTAACCTGAAACTAAACCAGAACCATAAAACTATCCTGAGTCCTATCCCTAACCCTAAATCTAAACTCAAACCTAGCCCTAAATATAGCCCTAGCCCTAAGTCTTACACTAACTTTTACACTAACCCTAGCTGTAAACCTAACCCTAGTCCTCAACCTAACCTTAAACTATCCATAGCCCTAGCCCTAACCCTTAACTAAACCAAACCCTAACTTAACCCTAACACAGCCCTAGCAATAGCCCTAGCAAGAACCCTAAAACTACCCTGAACCCTAAACCTAATACTAGCCCAAACCCTAATTCTAGCCCTACCCTAACACTAGCCCTAACCCTAAGCTTAAACTATAACTAAACTACAAGTGAAAATATCTAAGATGTTTCTCTCTGAAGAGCTCCAAACTTGAGGAAGGACTATGCAAAGCCAGCATTCCAGGATATTGCCAAAACCATCCCATGTGGAAATTTGCTATTTATTCAAATTAGAAATACCTGTTACTGATTGATAAAAAGGGTACTTGTAAGAGTCATATGGAAAGCAGGAGGGATGAAGCTGTACTGACTTTTAAGCAGGGGTGGAAATGGATGGCAAAATGGTTGGAACTGAGTATCAAAGAAAACAGTATGTGCAAAAACTGCCTTTGCTATCTTTGCAGAGATTAGATTATGGCTTCTAGGCCCATAGGTTAGGATGCACAAATATCTTGGAATTGGCAATTTTGGGTCTTAGGATGGCTGTGGGGTATCTGGTGGGCTACAGTAACTGGGTGGTTTAGGGTGGGTGGTTAATTAGTGTTCAATTGCCTATGACCTAGTCAATTAAGGAACATCTGAAGGAACACAGGGAGATGGAGATTTGAGAAAGTAATCTCAGCTTTTTATCAAAACAGATATAAAGAACTAGGATCAACATTATCCTTTTTGAAAATAAAGCATTTTTGTACAACACATGAAACATTTCATTTGAATTTGAATGTGAATTAGTAACAAAGTGAATAATACTGTGTCTGGAGCTCTGAAATAGCTTAAGAGGTTACAGGTGTTCAGAATGATTAATGCGGCAGATAATGAAAGCAAAGTTGAAGCACCAGTACTGAGGAGCTCTACAATTAAGAAGAGAGGCCCTTTTGCTCAAGCAGGGTAATGTGTCTCCTAGCAACTTGCCCTGCATTTTCACATTGTTCCTTTGTGCTGAATCCACTCATCTTTAGGGATACCTAAGAGATGCTGGGGTGGGCCCCTCCACTAACTAAAGGGCCCCTCCCTTTCACTGACACCTAACACTACCCCTGCCCCTAACCTTATATCTATCACTAAACCTAACCCTAATTCGAATCATTACATTATAAAAACCCCATTTCTAACACTTTCTCTAAACCCAACCTTTAAAGGAAACCTAACAATAACCTTAATACTAACAAAAAAATCTAACCCTAAACCTAACCCTAATTTTAAATTTAAATCTAACTCTAACCCAAGCCCTGATCATAAACCTAACAATGAACTGAAACCTTTACACTATCCTTAAACCTAATCCTTAATTTAATCCTAAACATAACCCTCAATCTAATCCTAAATTAAGATCAAGAACTCAAATTAACTCTAAGAGTTACCAAATATCTACCCCTAAACTTAACCTTAACCATAAATTTTAACCTAACTCTGACTTCTAGCTAAAAAATACTTTAATCCTATATTAATCTGATCCTGAACATAAACCCTAATATTTAACCTAAACCAAAAAATAATATTAAACCTATCAGTAAATGCAAACCTACCCCTAACCCAGAACATAACCTTAACCTAATCCTAAAATTAAGTTGAGCAAAAACTAACATTAACTTGAACCCTAATCCTAAAGCTAACCGTATCCCTAATCTTTACCAAATCTGTAACACTAACTCTGAACCTAATTTGAAATTTTAACATAGGCTAATACTAACAGTATGCCTAACACTAACCCTATCCCTAACTGTCAACCTAACCTTAGGTTAACTCTAACAATTACTGTACCACTAATCCTATCCCTAATCTGAAACCTGAAATGATACCTAAACTTATTTTTAATCCCAACCATAAAATAGCAAAAAAAAAAAAAAAACCCCGAGCCTAACACTAACCCCAATTCCTAACAACAGCCCTGAAGCTTAACTGAACTCTAACCTAAACCCTAACCCTAGGCTAAATCTAACACTAAATCTAAACCTTCCCCTAATCCTAACCTTATCACTAACATTAACCATAATACTAGTCCTAAACTAACAATGATTTAACCCTAGCAAGAATTCTAACCTAACCCTAAATGAAACCCTACCTCTAAACCTAGCCCTATCTAAAACCCTAACCCTAAACCTAGCCATAACCCTAGCACTAGCCCTAACCCTTACCCTAGCCCTGAGCCCTAATCGTAACCCTACCAGTAACCCTAGAGATAACCCTAAACCTAGCATTAACCCTGGCCCCAGATCTAGCCCTAACCCTCACACTAGCCCTAAACCTAAAACAAAACAGGAACCAAAAACCAATCCCTAGTCCAACCACTAACCCTAACCCTACATCTAAACCTAAACTTAAACCTAGATCCCAAACACAGCCCTAGCCCTAAACATAACACTAGCTAGCTCTTATGCTAACCTTAGACCTAAATATACTTAGTCCTCAACCTAACCTTAAAATTATCCATAGTCGCTAGCCCTAATCCAAACACTAAAACTAACCCTAGCTAAACCCTAACCCAGGCCTACCTCTAGAACTAGCCCTAACCCTAACCCTAGCCAGAACCCTAAGATTAACCCTAAACTAACCCTAATCCTAATCCTTGCACTAGCCCTGACACTACCCCAAACCCTAAACCTAGCCATAATCCCAAACTTACTCCTAACCCTAACCCTAACCTAGCACTATCCTAACCCTAGCTCTAACCCTAAACGTAACACTAACCATAAACCAAGCACTAATCCTAACCCCAACCCTAATTCTAACCTTTATCCTGGCCCTTGAAATAGCCATAAACCCAACACTAGCACTACACTGAAACCTAGTCCTAATCCTAAACCTTACCCTATCCCTATTCTGATCTCTAACCATAAACCTAACCCTAAACCTAATTCTAAACCTAACCCTAGCCATAGCCCTAGCCCTAGCCCTAACACCCACACTAACCCTGACCCAGCCCTACCTCTAGCTCAAGCACTAATACTAACACTAATACTAACACTAGCCAAAGTCATAACACTAAACCTAACACTAGCCCTTAGCTTAACTCTAGCCCTAACACTTACCCTGCCCTCGAATCCTAAGCTTCAACCTCAATATAAACCTAACCCCTAACTGTAAACCTAACCCTAACCCTAACACGAATCCTCTAACTAAAAACCTGAGCCTAAATTAACCCTAACCCTATATCCCTAACCATAAACCTAAAAATAACCCTAAACCTAAACACTACAACTAAACGATAGCCATTACCCTCACATTAAAACTAAATTTAGCCCTATACCTAGCCCTAACTCTCACCCTAGCCCCAGCTCTTGTCCAAGCCCAAAACCTATCCCTAATTCTAAACTTAGCCCTAGACCTAACCCTGACCCTAACCCTATCCCTAGACCTAAAATTAAACCTATCCCTAAGCTGAAACCTAACCAGAAACATAAACCTATCCCTAGTCCTAACTGTAACCCTAACCCTAAACCTAAACCAAAACCTAACCCTATCCCTAGCCATAGCCCTAACCCTAACACTAACCCTAACCATAAACCTAGAACTAACCCTAACCCTAGCCCTAATTCTAAACTTATCCCTAACCCTAAACCTAGTAGTCAACCTAACCCTAAACCTAGCACTAACCCTAACTCTAACACTAACCCTAGTGCTAGCCCTAGACCATAATGCTAACCCTAACCTTAACACTAGGCCTAGCCCTACCCATAACCCTAACACTAGACCTAAGCTTAACTCTAGCCCTACCCCTTACCCTGATCCCAACACCTGAGCCTAAACCTAAACCTAACCTCTAATTCTTACCCTAACCCTAATCCTAACTTTCTATCCCTAACCCTCACCCTGACAATCACCCTCACCCAAAACACTAAATCTAAACCCTAAACCTAACCTTCACATTAAACTTAACCTTAACACTAACCCTAGCCGTAGCCTGAGACCTCAACCTTTCCCTAAATGGAAACTTAGCCCTAGCCCTAAACCTTAAACCTAACCCTAACTCTTGCCCTAAAACTAAACCTATACTTAACCTGAACCCTAACTAGAACCATAAACCTATCCCTAGTCCTAGTTCTAACCTTAATCCTATTCCTAAACTTAAACCTAACCCTACCCCTATACCTGTCCCTAGGCCTAGCCCTAACCCTAACACAGGCCTAACCCTAACCCTACCACTCAAACTAAATCTAGCCATAAACCTAAACCTAAACATATCCTTAACATTAGCCCTAAACATGAACCTAACCCTAACCCTAACACTAATCCTCTAACTCTAAACCTAACCCTGAAAATAACCCTAACAATAACCCTAACCCTCTATCCCTAACAATAAACCTAAAAATAACCCAAACCCTAAACACTAAAACTAAACTCTAACCATAAACCTCACATTATACTTAACCCTAAACCTAGCCCTAACACTCACCCTAATCCCAGGTCCAGCCCAAGCTCTAACCCTTCCCTAACTCTGAACTTAGCCCTAGACCTAACCCTGACCCTAACCCTAACCCTAAACCTGAAATTAAACCTAGACCTAACCTGAAACCTAACTGAACCATAAACCTAACCCTAGTTCTAGCCCTAACCCTAAAACTAAAACTAAACCTAAATCTAACTCTATGCATAGCCTTAGCCCTAGCCCTAAACCCTAACCCTAGCCCTTTCACTAGCCCTAGCCCTAAACCTAGTTCTCAAACTAATCTTAAAATTATCCATAGCCCTAGACCTAAACATAAACCTAAACCTAAACCTAACTCTAACCTTAACCCTAGGCCTAGCCCTAATCCTAACCCTAGACCAAATCCCAACACTAACCCTAATCCTAGCCCTAGCACTAACATTAGCCCTAACCCTAACCTAATCTAAACCTAAACTGCAAATGAAAATATTTAAGAAGTTTCTGTCTGAAGAGATCCAAACTTGGGGAGGGACTATGAAAGCCAGGATTTTGCCAAAACCATCCCTTGTGGAAATTTGCTACTTACTCAATCTGCAAATGTCTGCTACTGATTGATGAAAGGGGTACTTGTAATAGTCATATGGAAGGCAGGAGGGATGAAGCTGAACTGCCTTTGAAGCAGGTATAGACATGGATGGCAAAAAGGTTGGAAGTGAGGGTCAAAAAAAACAGTATGTGCAAACACTGCCTTTCCCGTCTTTGTACAGGTTAGATTATGGCTACTAGACCCATGGATTAAGATGCACAAATATCTTAGAATTGGCAATTGTGGGGCTTGGGATGGCTGTGGAGTGTCTGGTGAGTTATAGTACCTGTGTGGTTAAGTAGGGTATAATTGCCTATAATCTAGTTAATTAAGGAACATCTGAAGGAAAACAGCAAGTTAGAGATATGGGAAAATAAGCTCAGCTTTTTGTCAATACGGATATAAAGAACAAGAATCAATATTATCCTTTTTGAAAATAACACCTTTTTGTACAATACATGAATCATTTCTTGTGGATTTGAGCATGAAATAGTGATGAAGTGGGTAGTACTGTGTCTGGTTCTCTGAAATAGTTTAAGTGGTTACAATTGTTCAGACTGGTAAA
The DNA here is from genome assembly GCA_004027875.1 of Aplodontia rufa. NCBI lineage: Eukaryota > Metazoa > Chordata > Mammalia > Rodentia > Aplodontiidae > Aplodontia > Aplodontia rufa. The sequence goes on from PVKS010005806.1 coordinate 79,777, forward strand.
TGAGGAAGACAATGAAAGCAAAGTTGAAGCACCTGTATTGACGAGCTCTACTATTAAGAAGAGAGGCCCTTTTGCTCAAGCAGGGTAATGTGTCTCCTAGCAGCTTGCCCCGGATTTTCACGTAGTTCTTTTGTGCCAAATTCATTTTTCAGGATACCTAAGAAGTGCTGGGGCTGGCCCCTGGCACTAACTTTTCACTGAAACCTAACACGACCCCTAACCCTAACCTTATAACTATCACTAAACCAAACTCTAACCTGAATCATTGCCTTTATAATAACCCTAACTCTAAGAATATCTTAATACCCAACTTTTAAATGAAACCTAACACTGACCTCAATCCTCAGCATAATCTTTCCCTAAACCTAACCCTAATTTTAAAATAAAATCTAACACAACCCCAAGCCCTGATCATAAACCTATCAATTAACTGAAATCCTTACACTAACCTTAAAACTAATCCTTAATTTAACCCTAAACCTTACCCTCAATCTAATCCTAACTTATCACCAAGAACTAAAACTAACCCTGAGCCTTACCAAATTCCTACCCCTAAACATAAACCTAACCATAATTTTAAATTGAACTCTGATTTCTGCCTAAAAATACTTTAAACCTACACCTAATTATTTCCTAAACCCAAACCCTAACTTTTAACTGAAACCAAAAATAACATTAAACCTATCAGTAAATATAAATCTAACCCTAACCTTTAGCATAAAATTAAACTAATCCTAATCCTACCTTTGACTGAAAACTAACATTAACCTGAACCCTAAGCCTAAAACTAACCTTGACCCTAATCTAACCCTAGCCCTAAACCTAAATTTAGTAGTAACCCTAACACTAAACCTAACCATCACACTAACCCTAACCATAAACATAGTACTAATCCTAACCCTAACCCTAATTCTAACTCTACCACTAACCCTAAACTTAGTAGTAAACCTAACCCTAAACCTAGCACTAACCCTAACCCTAACACTAACCCTAGCCCTAGCCCTAGACTATAATGCTAACCCTAACCCTAACCCTACCCAGAACCCTAACACTAGCCCTCAGCTTAACTCTAGCCTTAAACCTTGCCCTGACCACGACACCTAAGCCTAAACCTAAACCTAAATTCTAAATGTTACCATAATCTTAACACTAATCCTAACCTTCTATCCCTAACACTAACCCTAACAAAAACCCTAACTCAAAACGCTTAATCTAAACCCTAAACCGAACATTAAACCTAAACTTAACCCTAACACTAGACCTAGTGTGAGCCCTAACCCTATCCCAAATTCAATATTTAGCCCTAGCTAAACTAGCCATATGCTAGCCTAACCTAACACTAGCCATAAAACTAAACCTAGTCCTAACCCATACTCCAAATTGAACCATAACCCTATCCCTAGTCCTAGCTCTAACCCAAAATCTAACACTAAATGTAAAACTAACATTACCTCTAACCCTATCCCTATCCCTAGCCCTTATCCTAAACCTAACCCTAACTCTAACCATCTATCCCTAACCCTAACCCTAACAATAACCCTAACCTGAAACCCTAACTCTAAACCCTAACCTAACACTAAACCTAACTTAACCCTAACCCTAGCCCAAACCCTAACCCTATCCCAAACTCGAAAATTAGCCCTATCCCTCATCCTAAACCTAACCTAACCCTAGCCCTAAAACTACAACTAGCCCTAATCTGAAACTTAACCGGAAACATAAACCTATCCCTAGAACAGCACTAACCCTAAATCTAAACTTAACACTAACCCTAGCCCTAACCCTAAACCTAGTCCTAACTCTAAAACTATTCTTTAACCTAGCCTTAACTCTGAAACTAACAGTAACCCTAACCCTAACCCTACCCCTAGACTTAGAGGTAACCATAACCCTAGCCCTGTACCTAAACCTAGTGTTAACTGTAAACCTAAACATGTCCCTATCCCTAGACCTAACCCTAAACATAACACTAACCCTAACTCTAAACCTAAAACTAGGCCTAGCCCTAAACCTAGCACTAACCCTATTCCTAGACCTAACAGTAACCCAAACCCTAACCCTAATGCTACTGCTAACCCTATCTCTAGCCCTAGTCCTAACCCTAAACCTAAAACTAACTCTAACTCTAGCCTTAGTGCTAGCACTAGCCCTAACCCTAACCCGAGTCCTAAACCTAGCCCTAGGGATAACTGTGAACCTAACACTGAACCTAAACCAAACCCAGGCCTAAACCTAGCCCTTGACCTAATTCTAAACTTATCTTTAAAATTAGCCCTACCAAAGAGCTAAATGGAGACTTCTCACCAGAGGACATTTATCAAGCCAATGAATACATGAGAAAGTGCTCTAAATCATTAGTAATCAGAGAAATGTAAATGAAAACCACATTAAGATATCACCTTACACCAGTCAGAATGGCAAAGATGAAGAAAATAAACAATAGATGCTGGAGGGGATGTGGAGAGAGGCACACTAACACACTGTTGGTGGAGCTGCAAACTGGTACAGCCCCTCTGGAAAGCAGTATGGAGAATCCTTAAAAAATTAGGGATGACTCCACCATACAACCCTGCTATTCCACGCCTGGGAATCTTTCCAGGGGATTTAGAAACAGCACATTATAGTGACACAGCAATATCGATGTTCATAGCAGCACAATTTACTATTGCTAGGCTATGGAAACAACCCCGGTGTCCCTCACTGGAAGAATGGATCCAAAAACTGTGGTACATTTATACCATGGAATATTACACAGCAATTAGAAACAATGATATTGCAGCCTTCGAAGGTAAATGGATGGCTATGGAAGA
>PVKS010005807.1:0-82591 GCA_004027875.1 Aplodontia rufa
CAGTTATGTTGTGATGCTGGGGTTTGAACCTGGATCCCTGTGCATGCCAGGCTAGTGCTTCAACTGTTGAGCCACCACTCCAGGCCCTCAAGCCATTTTTTTTTAATTTTTTTTATTTATTTTTTTTTATTTTTGTACAACCTTACAAGATTTTAACAAAATAATATAAAATGTGTATATATTCTGGATATTGCAATTACCCCCAGGAGTGCGCCTCAAGCCATTTTTAAATGAATTTAAAATACTTTATTGTTCTAATTTCTCATATGTTAAATATCAGTATAACCCACCTAAAGAAATTTCTTTGTGATCCTCAATATTTTAAAAGCATGAATACTTTTTTTGTTTTTTGCTTTGCTTTGTTTTAAAGAGAGAGAGAGAGAGAGAGAGAAAGAGAAAGAGAATCAATTTTAATTTTTCAGGTGGCTCTCGTTGCTCTGATACTTAATTGTGTACGTGGTGCTGGGGTCTGAACCTGCATCCTCACGCATGCCAGGCAAGCGCCATAACCACTGAGCCACCGCTCCAGCCCCAAAAGGTGTAATTACTCTTGTAACTCAATAATCAAACGACAAATAACCCAACTGAAATGGACAAAGGATCTAAATAGACATTTCTGCAAAGAATACAAAGAAACGGCCAATAAGCACATGAAAAGATGCTCAACATCACTACCCAGCAGAGAAATGCAAATCAAAACCACAATGAGATACCACTTCACACCTTCTGATGATAGCTATCATTTTAAAAAGATAAATAACTAGTGTTAGTGAGGACATGGAGAAATTAGAACCTTGCACATGCTGATGGGAATGTAAAATGGTATAGCTGTACTAGAAAACAGTCTGGCAATTCCTTAAAATATGAAATGTGGGTAATCATATGACCTAGCAATTCCACTCCTAAGCATACCCAAGAAAAATAAAAACATGTCCACACAAACTTGGGTATGAATGTTCATGGCAGTATTATTCATTATTCATAATAACCAAGAGTGGAAACAATTCAAATGAATTGATGAATGGAAAAATAAAATGTACTATATCCACATGGTACAGTGTTATTCAGCAATATATGATAATAACAGGGTACCAATAGAAGAATATTCTACCTAAACACCTAGGGGCTCCCAAAGGTGCTTATTTAAAGAAATCAAAGATGAATCCAAAAGAAGCACAGCATTCTACTTTTATCCACATTCCACTACTCTGAACTGGCCTCTCAACAAATTCCCAACAAGTGTCTGTTAATATTCATCTTCTTTCAGCTTTATGGATTTTTGAAATAACTGGTGACAGGGAGGGCCAAGGAAGCATACAGCTTTTCTGCCCATGATTTCAGTCATTCAACTCCCAACTCAGCCAACCTCATAATCAAGTATACCTCAACAGAGTATACAGGCTTTTCAACCCTCAGCAGCAATTACCTACTGCCAACACAAATGAAGCCCATCACCAAGGTCCTCTCCCACCTTTCTGATGCCTCTAGATAACCTGCTCACAGAACCATCACCTACTAAAACTTTTCATTCTTCCCAAATTACAAGTATTTCCAAATAAAGATGGGTCCATGACTAAGGATTTCAACCACCAACAAACAGAACGGCTCTCAAATCCACCGCCATTCATTCATCTTTAGTGAATGGACAGTCCTCTTGGACTTTGTTACAACCAACCAGTTCAAACACCAATTCCAGGGGCTGGAGCGGTGGCTCGGTGGTTCGGCACTTGCCTGGCAAGCACGAGGACCCGGGTTCAAACCCCAGCACCACGTACACAACTGAGTGTTGGAGCAGCTAAGGCCATGTGAAAAACTCAATAAAGCTGTTTCTCTCTTTCTCTCTCTCTCTCACTGTCCTTCTTTAAAAAAAAAAAACAAAAAACAAACACCAATTCCAATAAACTGTTCAGTCATTTTGAAGTCAGGTGTCATTGTATGATTATAGAAAGACGATATATTATTTTTGTAAGCTCCTGCCAATAAATGTAACTTTCTTTGGACAAAATTATAACTTCTTAAAACTGCAAAGCATTTCTCAAAGAACGATGGTGTCTTGAATTTTAAAAAAGCAAACCTACAGCCCAGCGTAAGTGCTGTACACCTGTAATCCCAGTGACTAGAGAGGCTGAAGCAGAAGGATCACAAGTTCAAAGCCAACCTCAGCAACTTAACAAGGTCCTAAGCAACTTTGCGAGACCCTGTCTCAAAATAAAAAAATAAACAGGGCTGAGGACATGGCTCAGTGGTTAAGTGCCCCTGGGTTCAATCTCCAGTACTAAAAAAAAAGAAAAAGTAAACCCACAAACATATTCTAATAACAAAACATGAAGACATTTTCTCAGTTCACCTATTAAATACTTAGCTTTAGATAATATTTTTTTTTCTCAAAGTACTTTGGGGGTATGGGAAATCAATTTTAAAAAACTTTCTCAGTTTATAAAATTAATACCAAGAATATGAAGAAAATTAAAGCATCAAAAATCCCATTACCAGGGTCTGGAACGGTGGCTGAGCAGCTGGAGCACTCACTCGGCATGTGCGGGGACCCAGGTTCAAACCCCAACAGCACACACATAGCTAAGTGTGGGGAAAACGAAGGCCAGATGAAAAAAATAGATTCTTTCTCTCTCTAAAAAATAAAAATAAATTCCCATTACCAAAGAAAAAGTTTAGGGATAGAGTTTCATTACAGCCTTTTCTCCCCTGTGTATGCCACACAATGTCTTTATTTGTAAGTTAAGCAAAAGTAAGAGTATTTTTAAGGATCAATTCTTGAAAGGAAAACTGTTGAACCGAGGAGTATGGATATTTTGGAGGCTCTTGACACACATACTGCTGCAAGAACCCCCCATCAGCACTGCGAGCCCACCTGCTTTCTTGTGCCTGCTTTCAAGATGGGTGATTTTATTTTAGCCTTTGCCATTTGGATGGCTAAATATAAATATGGCTTGCTTGTTTTTAATCTTAATCTGGGATGCTTTTGGAATTCCTGCTGTCCCACAGTGTTATGTCCCACACCTTGTCCAAGGCAAGTCCACTGAGCCAAGCAGACAGCAGCACACATCCTAGCTACACATCACACGCTGTGAGCTGTCCACACAGGGTCAGGGCAGGTGCCATGAGGTTCTGCTGCTTTAACTCAAGAGAAATTTTGATGCTTTGGGGGGAAATGGGTGTGTTAAAATGTGTGGAGATTGAGGTAATTTGGCAATTCCCAGACCTCAAATTACATCAGGAAGCAAGTTTGGCACCCCTCCCCCTCCCATGTGTTAATCACATTATAATAAAAATGAGAAGCAAATCAAGTAGCCTTAATAATCACCACAGCATCTCTTTCCAAATTAGCTCACAACTAGGACTATCCTACAGACTTAAAACTGCTGAATTCAGCACTATTATTCCGTATGCACATGCACACACATACACACATACACACACTGTCTCCAAACCTCATATTAGGAGAGCCAGAATACAGGCTGAGGGACACTGGGAACCCTAAAAGAAACTAACAGCAGGCCCCTACCCCAGCCTGGTAAATCTCTCATCTATAATCCAACATGAGAGACAACAGGCAAACAGCAAGAGGTCATCGTCAAAGGACTGGTTGCTAAGGGAAGCAAGTGCAGAGGCAGCAAGCATGTCCCCATCAAAGTCTCGCAGCTGCAGAAGAACCACAAAGGTACAGCTCCCTTCAGAGTGAGCAAGAATGAGGGGGGATGAGGGTGGGGAGGGGGTATGGGTGGACAGAGGAGGAGGAAGGGGAGAGAAAAACATCAAACTGGCAGCAGCTGCCCAGTGGAACGTAAAACCTGGTAGTTTCATGCTGTTCAACAAGGAGAAAAGTAGGACGGAAGCAAATATGGAAAACAGCATTTCCTGAATATGCCTTTTAATCACTAGTCAAATCTTTCAGCAAATCTGAAATGGTCAGATACAGCCCACAGCTATGGAAAGAGTAGCCATAAGGGATAAAGGGAATTTATCAGCTGTAAGAAGCATCTCAGTACAAATATGATCACCTCTTAGTAGAAAAAATTTTAGTCCAAAATGTACCTTTCCCAAGAGGGGACCTACAACTGGTTTACAGAATCTAAGTAGAAGGGCATCCCTTAATTTGAGTTAAAGCTGCCCTCGTTTTACAATGTGAAAGAAACAAGAGTCAACAGAGTCTGCGGCCTAAGTCGATACCTGAAATAGTTCCTGAGCTCCACAAGTTGCACCAGCGCCCAGGAATCATATAGAACTCCAAGGGGAAGAGATCACCAGATAACCAAGTCCCATTCCCTCAATCTGTAGAAAGACCTTGGGATGTTAAGAGACTTGCTCAAGGTCATCTGGCTTGTGCAGAGTCCAGGTCTTCCAACTATTGTTCTAACACAATTATAGAGGGTAGGAATGAGAAAAAAGGGGTTAAAAGTTTGGACTTCATTGCTTGCTTAGTTTCAGGTTTCTACATAGCTTGATGTGCTCTAAGTGCTGGATCAGTGGCTCAGTGGTTGGAACACTTTTCTAGCATATGGAAGGACCCGAGTTCGAACATACACAACTAAGTGTAGGAGAAACAAAGGCTAGACAAAAAAAAAATATAGAATTGATTCTTTCTCTCTTTCCCTCCTCCTCGCTTTAAAAAAAAAAAAAAGAAAAGAAAAGCAAGTAAGTGAGTAAGTAAGTGAGTGAGTGAGTGAGTGAGTGAGTGCTGGGTGTCCTTTCTCTTCCAAAAACAGAAAAGTCCACCTGTTGGTGTTAGGGGATTTTCACAGAAGTCAGGCCACCAGCAGGTGGGCACATCTGTATGTCCTCATTCCAGCTCTCTGTGCCTGTATCACATAGCTCTGTTGACAAGCCCAGCTGAAAAAGTGCTCAGACTCTCCCTCAAAGAAGGTAAAGTTTGTTCAAAACCATTTCGTGCAACAGCCAAGAGGTTCACAGGACTACAGCCTGAGATGCCAAAGATACATGTCTCATGTGGAAGAGCAAAGCTAAATGGTCTGGAATATTTCTTCCAACTTAAAAATTCAGAAGTTGAAGACTTACTCCACCTGTTTTATCAATGGATCTATCATCGCTACATTTTGCAGGTGCAACATGTCCTGGGTTAAAAACAAAAATGGCATTTAAATGGCTCAATCAATAGGTAAAGACTCTCAATGATTATCATCAGTGGGAAAAAGTAAACAGGATTAAAAAATAGAATAAAATTATTTCATTCTGTAAGTTTGGTGAGGTGATAACTGTCTATACAAAATTTTAGCACTGACAATTACAATGGATCTGAAATCAAGTTTCTAAGATGAAAAACAATAAAGACCAAAAAACTCCTCCGAATCCAAATCAATAAATATGAAATTTAAACTATTCCAGGGCTCAGGGCCACAAAGCTAATGACTAAGCAGGTACACCCAGACAACATGAGGGTGACTCGTGATTTTCTTACCCACCTACCACCACCACCAACTTAAGCTAAACCTTTCTGCAGAGGTAAGATTGCCAAGAACCCTACTCTACTCTTGTTGCTTTAACATCAAAGGAAAATAGAAATGTGAGGAGAGATGTAAGTGCTTATTATGTGAAAATTTCCAGGTCCTTCTACCTTGTCACTAAATATGTTATAGAACTAATAACAGGAAAAGGGGGAAGGGGCTCATCAGAATGATTCAAGTACCTGAAAAGGAACACTGTCCATAAAATGACCAAACTCAGTGAAATAAAGTCCCATTACATTTTGGTCATTTTTATTAAAACTAATAATTTCTTTTTAGTTGAAACTTAAAAAAAAAAAAACACAAAAAAACTCTGATTGTAATGGTAAATTATGGAATAAATCCCTGCTGGTTACAGTTCACAACCAGAGATTAAAAGACCCAACCCAACCTCCCAAAGAATGGGGCACCACTCCTGCCCTCTGAGCCTTCTGAAGGCCCAAGAGGAAGACCTCCATGGCCTGGGTCAGGCGCCAGCAGCCTCTGAGGGGAGGGCAAGGGCCTTTGAACGACCAGATTAAGTCTGAATGGAGGGACAGCTTGTGATTAAGTTTTCTGAATAGTTGGCTCTCCTAAGGGGGAGCAATCTCCTTTAAGGAAGAAGAAAAAAAAAAATTAAAGGCAGAAGCCTAGTATGGCTTTCTGTCACTGCTGTCCAAAAACAAGAATCCTGCTCTTCGAATCTAGGAAAATGGATTTTCACAAACTTTCTACAAAGTTCAGCTGATTTTCCAGGAGACAGAGGGAAAAATAACATTACCATATTTCTCTTCAAGGTTACTATATAGAAGGTTCAAGTTGACATGGAACATGCTTTAACCACCAATCCACCTAAGACCAACTTAGAAACTTCTCCAAGCCGTTACATAGCAAAGAAACTAGTCCTTCCCTTAACTCACTCCACCTCATCTTCAACCAAAACTTCTTTACAGTATTTCCACAATGTGGTTGGCCCAGAATCCTTGCAGGAATGCTCTCTCCTCCAGGCATGAGCAGAAAAGGAAAAGAGTGAACAAAACTTCATCTAACCTGGGGCTATCTCATAAGAACTGCCCTGGCTACACAAAACACAGGCCTGCTGAGGCTTTGTTCTGGTAATAGTGGTGCACATATCAACATAAATCTTTCCTCCCAGTGAAAATGTTAAGGGTTACGTCAATTCATAATAAAGACTATTCATGTATCAAGATATAATTCATTAAAAATACTGTTGAACAAAATGTTCAGTAGCACTTCTATGTTAAAAACTCGAGGTTGGGTATCAAAGGCTAATGCCTTTAAAAATTAGGGGAGCAGGGCAACCGGAAGAGTTGAAAAATCTTTTTTAAAAAACTGTACAGTGGGGGGCTGGAGCAGTGGCTCAGCGGTTACAGTGCTTGTCTGGCATGCACGAGGACACAGGTTTGAGCCCCAGCACCACATACACAACTAAGAATTGGAGAAACGAAGGCCAGATTAAAAAAACAATGTTGATTCTTTCTTTCCTCTCATTCTCTCCTTCTCTCTTTAAAACAAACAAACAAAACCTGTAACGCATAAGTATGACCTGACATACAGGATGTGAGCCCCTTCTACAGCATCTGACTCTACAACTGATATTTAATGTGCCCCCATTAAACTACAGGGGACACAAGAACGAAAGGCATGGATTCTGAGCTTCAAGAAACCACAGTTGTACAGAAAAGAGGCAATGCAAACGGAATGCTATGCATATGGGAGTGGGGGGTATGGTGCCAAGAGAAGCGCACATCATGAGAACCAATGTGGGATATAAGAGGCTCAGAGAGGCTTCTGGATTTGGTCTTCAGAGATAAAAGATAAGAAAGAAGATTGTGGCATTTGGTTCCTTCCTTATTTCTATCGGAACTTTCCAAGGACTTTAAAAAGTAGGTTCCCCACTCAGCAATGGATGCAGCAGAGACTGTACATTCACATTAAATATACTAAATATATAAGATATATTTGTGAAGCAGAATAATAGCTAGTTCCTAATATGTATTTAATCTTTACAACAACCCAAGGAAGTATTTTTTAAAAATACTCATAACAGCCGGGCATAGTAGCGTATACCTGTAATCCCAGCAACTCAGGAGGTTGAGGCGGGAGGACTGCAAGTTCAACCCAGCCTCAGCAACTTAGTGAGGCCCTAAGCAACTTAAAGAGATGCTGTCTCAAAATAAAAAAGTAAAAGGGCTTGGGATGTGGCACAATAGTTAAATGCCCCTGGGTTCAATTCCAGGTACCAAAAACAAACAACCAAAACAGAATCTCATAAAAAAATTCAGAAGTTAAGAGCCTTTGCCCAGATTCACTCAGCAAAAGAATAACAATCAGAATTTGAACTGGGGTCTGACGCTATACAGAAGTCCCTGATCTAGGGCTAAAGTGGTGGCTCAGCAGTTACGGCACTTGCCTGGTATATGCAAGGACCTGAGTTTGAACCCCGGCACCATGTATACAACAAAGTGTCAGAGCAATGAAAGCCACATGAAAGACCAAATAAAACTGATTCTCTTTCTCTCTCACTGTACCCTCTCTCTTGGGGAAAAAAAAAAAGTCCCTGATCTAGATAACTTGATAGAAAATTGTTCAACCTTACAATTGTGTGAAAATCATACACATTTAGTAGAACACATACTTTGGATTTTGATCTTTTACTGGTCTAATAATACTCGCTGGTGGGGCTGGACAGTAGTTGTTAACCACAGCTTGCAGTCCATCATGAGATCACGAAGAGAAGAACTGAGACTCTACGGTTTCGCTGTGTTGCTAAGCTAGAATGTTCCACAGGTTAGGTGTATGCAATGCATTTTCAGCTAATAATGTTTTCACATATGGGTTTATCAGGATGTAATCCCCTTGTAAGTCATGAAGCTTCCATACTTCTAGCTACGCCATCCCAGCTCCAGGCACACACATTCCATTCATCAATGGACTTTTTAAGACATCAAAAATGCACCTTGTAGTTGGGTGCAGTGGTGAATGCCTGTAATCCCAGCTGCTCAGAAGGCTGAGGCAAAAGGATCAAAAGTTCAAAGCCAGCCTCAGCAACTTAGTAAGGCCCTAAGCAACTTGGTGAGACCCTGTCTCAAAACTAGAACAAATGGCTGGGGATGTGGTTTGGTGGTCAAGTAAACTGGGTTTAATCTCTGGTACCAAAACAAAAACAAAAACACCTTGTAATCCAATCTCTTAGAACTTACAATCTCTACATAATATTTATATATAATTATTTGTTTATATACTTCTCTCCCCAAGAGACTGAATTCCTGAAAGACACCCATCACCTTTGTATGGTAGTACCAGGTGAAACAGGAAGGGTGAACAAACAACATGCACAATAAGCTGAGTGGCTCACACACCCAAAACGCCAGAGACAGCTTCAGCTAGAAAGCTGTCAAAGGGCTTTGCTCACTGAACCTCCCTGACCCTCAGTTTCCTCATCTGTTAACAGGGATATAATGATACCTATTTCATAAGATTGTTTTGATTACTGTATTAGATAATTTATGCTAAGTGCCTGGCAGTGCCTGGAACATGCTAAGTACTCCACAAAAGCAGGCAAATAATCTCTAACCTCCAATGTAAGATAAAAGGGAGGTGTGCCAGACCTCACCTTTAATCTGACATTTAAAATCTGGAAACAGATAAAGGTACAAAAACGATGTATGCTGTCCATTAAAAAACAATGCGGTTTGGGCTGAAGCAGTGGCTCAGCAGTTGGAGCCCTTGCACAATGACCCAGGTTCGAATCTCAGCGCTACATACACAACTAAGTGTCAAGGAAACCAAGGTCAGATGAAAAAATAAAGTTGATTCTCTCTTTCACCTTTTTTTTTTTTAAGAGAGGACAGTGGGGTTGGGGATTTAGCTCAGCGGCACACGCAAGTTGGGTCCTCAGCCCTGCAAAAAAAAAAAAAAAAAAAAAAAAGAGAGAGAGAGGGACAGTGAGAGAGAGAGAGAGAGAGAAAGAGAGAAACAACTATTTATTTAGTTTCTCATGTGGCTTTTGTTGCTCTGCGACTTCATTGTGTACGTGGTGCTGGGGTTTGAACTTTCGTACTCTTGCTTGCCAGGCAAGCGCCATAAACACCAAGCCACCGCTCCAGCCCCTCTCTCACTGTCTTAAGGAAAAAAAGGGGGGAGGGAGCAGATCTAGATATATAGACATATTTAAATGAAAAATCATGTCCCAAAATAAGATGGATGGGTGTGTATATACATAACTGCATGTGTATATAATTTAGAAAAATACCCTGAAAAAAACATACACACACGAAGGAGTGAAGCAGTTTTTGTCACTATGCAGTTCTACTTTAATCTTATGAAAATACATGCATTTTCATTAAAAGCAATAACAGGGTAGAGTTAACAGTAATGTACCAATATTGGTTCCTAGTAACAAATGTTTTACAACAGTGTAAGTTACTGACAATGAGAAACTAGGTATATAGTAGCTTCCTTTCCCTTTTTGCTACTTTTCTGTAGATATGAAACTATTTCAAAATAAAAAAGATATTGTTTAAAAATGTGATACTATTGGGAGCTGGATTGGGAGCCCAGCAGTTGGACCGCCAGTCTGGCATGAGTTTGAACTGCAGTACCACATACACAATTAAGCATAGGAGCAACGAAAGCCACCTCAGAAACTAAATAAAATTGATTCTCTCTGTCCCACCTTTAAAAAAAAAAAAAAGTCCATATAAGCATGCATACATTCATTAAACCCTAAAAAGTTTAACAATCTTCTGTGCACAACCTTCTTTTCAAATGATAAGACTGAGGGTAATATTCATTTCTTTTTACCTTCCCCCAACCTGCTCTCCATAGCAGCATTAGGGAACTTGTTAGAAATGCAAATTCTTAGGCCCCACCCAGAGCTACTTACAGAATTAGACAGTCAAAGGTGGGGCCAGATGATTCTGATGCACACAAAAGTTTGAGAGTGCTGTTCTAAATCACAGAAACTGGTTTTGTAACAATTGGCACTTTTATAGTCAAAACAATAGAACAATGAAACTTGAAAAAGGGGTCAGTGTGTTGATGGATGAATAGCATTTTAAGAGCTGCCACATGCCCAAACATGGTACGTGCCCCAGAACGCAGGCACCGGCCACTCCCAAGCTTACACTGACCTATTCTTCCATCCCCCACACCCAAGCCAGCTTCCTTAGGGACCTCAGGAATGCTTACAGACAAACCAGTGTGGCATGGGTTGTTTTCCCCTCCCTTTTGATAAAATTTTATTTTATGAGAGAGAAGTTCATTGGCAGATTAGGGTCTTCATCTTCAATTTCTTTTTTTTTTTAAAGAAAGAGAGAGCGGGGAGGGGTGGGAGGGGGAGGGGGAGGGGGAGAGAGGGAGAGGGAGGGTGAGGGAGAGGGAGAGAGAGAAAGAGAAGCAATTTTATTTAGTTTTTCACGTGGCTTTTGTTGCTCCAAGACATCATTCTGTATGTGTGCTGGGGTTTTGAACTTGAGAACTTGTGCATGCCAGGCAAGCACTCTAACCACTGAGCCACCGCTCCAGCCCTTCATCTTCAAATTTATGGCCTCTAGTTTCAGCTTTATGTTAACAGCACTAGTCATGGCATGGCAACTAACAGTTTAAGAGAAAGATACTCATCTTCATCGTTTAAAACAATTCTTAAACCTGTATATGGTAGCAGCTCTGATGAACAAAGTGCTATGTTAGGCCGTGAGCGCTAGCTTTAGAACAGCCCCTCATGTCCTTCTTCTATTCTATTCCGCAGCCAGGGTATATTCATAATCCTTAGCCGGCTTCTCACCAGCAACAACATCCTTAGACTCTTGACTCCCACCTACTGAAGAAGACCCAGCTCTACCCAGCATTTCAGCTCTACTATCAGAGACACTAAAGCAGCTGATGGTTTTGTCTATTAGCAAAACTCTATGAAAGTCAAGGGAAAGAAAAACACAGAAATCACACATTTTTAAAAAATCACTACTTTTGGAGTTGGTGCAGTACCTGAGCCGTTACAGCACTTGCCTGGCATGTGCATGGACCTGGGTTCAAACCCCAGCACCACATACACAACTAAGTGTCGGAGCAACAAAAACCAGATGAAAAACTATATAAAATTGATTCTCTTTCTCTCTCACTGTCCCTCTTTTTAATAAAAATAAAAAATTTTTAAAAATCACTACTTCTTACAGTCCATTGGTTTATTCCTACTCCATGGGATACCAGACCCAAGATAAGTTCGTGTGGCAGAAAAGAAATATAAATGTGCTATGATCAGAAGTGATCAACCCATGACCAAGCAGCTACTCAGAGCACCTTCCCAGAACCAAGAAGTAGGGCTCACATTCTCAGGTGAGTCTCATGTTCTGCCAGGTAATGCTGCTGATATACTCTTAGGCAAGGAAGAGTACCTGACGATGGTATGAGACTCACAGGTGTGGCATGTCAAGTGGGCATGACAGTCACAACACCCAGGCTAGAATGACCCCTGAAGGTCCAGGTCTAGATGGTGACCTAGTGTCGAGTCAGGATTTTGAGCAAGAGGATAAGGAGAAAACAACTGGAGTGCAGACAGGAGACTTCTCCCTGATTACAGTACTATGGCTGAAAGACCTTCACTTAAACATGGGAATACCAATGAGTAGAGATTCTTAAGAAATGACTCAAGGTCAACGAAAATGACCATACTTGAGAAGGAGTAACAGTCTGATGCAGAGAAATCCATGTTTATGAGAACACAGAGTGCGGCTTCCTAAATTACCTTGACTATATATCCATTCTGCATCTCTGGCTCCCTCACACCACAGAGGGTACTGGGAAAGACTACTGGTATGCGTCCATTGGTGGTGAAGGAGAAAAAGTACAGGCAGTGCTTCTTGAGGTAAAGGCACCATCTCCTCCCCTCTTCTATCCCATGGGTTAGTGGGACAGTCGGGAACTCAGGTGGGGAGCCTCTTTAGAGGTGCTAAGAGAACACTCTGCTGCTAATCAACCTGCTACTGGTGAAAGTGACCCTATAATCAAATTTAGGCACATGGATTTTATTAAATTAAACCATAGTGAAAGAAATGTAACAAATCATGATCTGCAGCTGCTAAAGGTGGGAATCCAACAAGTCTAAGGAGACAGAAGGCTGATCCCAGGTAGCTGGCCAGATTGGTGCTGGTGACGTTGGTATGCGCACTTCACCTGAACAGCACTTCAACAGCAGACAGGCCAATCCTCAAGTGTACAGAGGGCAATCTTCACTGCAAGAAGTTGAGCCTAGTGAGTATGCTTCAGGGAAAGAAGTAAAGAAATGAACCAAGGACATACGCAGAGCACCCCAAAAGCAAAGAAAGAAAGAACAATCTTAACTCAGAGTAGATGACTGGAAACCTGAAAATGACAGGGCTTATCCTTGGGACACCAAGGCCAGCTGCCCAAGCAGGGCCACAGCTAATCATGTGATTAGGGCACTCACAATGGTACCTCTAGGGACAAAAGGCAGGCACACAGCAGATTTAAAAGCCTCCCACAAAGAGGTCTGTGGGCTTGTGTCTCACAAAGGTCAAAGGAATTGAACTGCAGAAATCCCACTCTAGAAGAGCCCTATTAGGAGAACAAGACAGAAGAATCAAGAATCATGACAGGCATATGCAGAAAGTGGAACAATGCCTGAAACTTATGGAAGAGAAAAGAGGGTTGAAGATGTTGCTCAGCAAGAGTGCTTGCCTACCATGCACAAGGCCCTGGGTTTGATCTCTGGCACCAAAAACAAAAAGAGGAAGAGAAAGAAGAGGAGAAACCCCAGGGGCTTAAGGTAACTGCCACTCTTCAAAAGTTCTTTGGAGTATGTCTTGTCTCATACCATACGCATCGTCAGCCAACATGAAGTTTTGTTGTATTTATATAGAGTGCTCAATATTCAGGGAAGACCTGGGCCAGCAAGTCTAGTAGTTGGTATGGATAACCCATTTATGCAAAACCATGTATAGATAAATGCACACTTAAAAAAAAAAAAAAAGACACCTTGCTGGTGCTGGTTACAGTATTATCTACAGGAGGAAAATATTTGTACGCTGTTCAGATTTTAGTGAGTATGTCTTATTGCATAATGGGTGCAATTCTTCAAAATATTTTTTTAAAACAAAAATTAAGACCAAGAACACAGGAGAGCTGAGCAATGACTATCAATGAATGGCTTTTGATGCCAAGTCTCAATGCATCTCATCAGCTCTTTTTCCAAGGGGTATTTGAGAATAAATGAAAAGTAAAGAAAAATGGCCACTCCAAAGCACTCCATATAGAAACAGGCTAAAATTTTATGGGGCCCACTAGGCTAGGAAGCTATTAGGCACCACTGCTCTAAAGCAGCTAGGTGGCAAAGAAAGCACTCCAGAGAAGCTATTCAAGAGCCTCCAAGATATTCCCATTTGTAAAGTTGCAAGTACTTTTGTTCTTCTCGGGTTGAAGTTTCTGGGTCACCCAGCTTTTTGTTAATAACCAAATGAACACATCTGCAGTACAGCACTACCTCCCTTAATCGTTTCCCTAAATATGAGTGGCCTGGAGAGCATTAGTAGCCCAAATCCTTAAGCAGAAAGCACCCACTATCCCTCATTTTCCATGAAGCAACTCAATGAGCACCCAAATAGGAAAGTAGGCACCTTTCACTGCTACATGATGAAATAATCACTATAGCCTTTCCCCCAGATCCAGGTAACTGTGGGGGTAGGGTCAGGTTGACAGGTTACAAAACATTAAGACGGCAAATTCAATGTAACCACAAGCCAGTGTTTCTTTGGACATAATCAAGAATCTTCCTTTGTTGTGGCCTAATGTCTATTCTCATCCTATCCTAGCATCTCTGTGGAGGAAGAACAAAGCTGACTGCCAGAAACTGTTCCAAGAAATTGCTGATAACAGATATGGCAGAGGAAGCCCTTTGGTTAATGTTCAAACGTGGCAGAGGTAACATTAACTCCTTAATAGTTACGATGAGCACCAGGAAACTCAACTTGAGTTCTATGGGTCTGTGGCTCATCAGGAGCACCAACTCATTCATTCAGATTCAGGAAAGCACTTAAAAAAAAAAAATTAGAACACCTAAAACATCTTTGAATCACCATACTACTCAAAGTTGATTCAATTACATTTTAAACAACTACAATGTGCAATTCCCCAGTTCTTCTAAATAGATTCCAAAAATTTCTACAGAAATTAAGAAGGAAGATTATGATACAATTGGGGTAGAACTGAAAAGAATACATTTGTTTATGAGTTTAGACAATATTTTTTAAAACAATCTATTAAAATACAGCTTTGCTATGAGAGGTACGTATACATTCTAGAATGTCAAATAATATACTTTAGAAGGTATGGCCAATATTTAAGGTGGAACACAACACCCGCTTAGAACGCTCTATCTGAATAGACATTGGCCACCTATTTTTCCATATAATTAGCAGTTTTGTTCTCTTCCACTGAAGCAGACAGAAAGAGAACAGGACATGGGAAAGAGAGGAAAGGACAGACAGGATCTCTCAGCGAAGACATGTCCTAAAGACATACTAATGGTAAAGAAGGCTACAGAGCTCCTGTTGAGCAAACAAGTATCTGGTCACTTTCCACTGTGATAGCTCTGAGGGGGAGCCAACCACAGCCAGTAACACCCCAGTCAAGTCTGCAAGGGTCAGTCTGCCCCAGACTTTCGGGGTTCCAGCTGCAGAGGCCACTTCTCCACTCCTACTGCCTCTCAGCTGGAGTTACTATAGGACAAGGCAGCAATTTTTCTTAAGTCAAGATGAACAGCTTCATGATGAACTATAAGCACACTTACACAAGGACCCAGTGTCACTGGGTGATTACTACCCTCACACTAAGATTCTGTGCATGCCAATAGGGATCAAGTCATCAGCAAAATTAAAACTTTGCACTCACGCCAAAGGTAATGGGAACAAGGAAGAGTCAGTTCCCCTCCATTCATGCAGTCACTGCAAAGATCAAAGACGCAAATCAGTTACATTCTTAACAATGCTAAAGTTGGGGCTAGAGTGGTGGCTCAGAGGTTATGATACTTGCCTGGCATGTGCAAGTACATGAGTTCAAACCCCAGCACCATGTACACAACAAAATGTCCAAGGAATGAAGATCACATGCAAAACTAAATAAAAATTACTCTTTCTCTTTGTCCCCTTTCTTAAAAAAAAAAAAAAAAAAGTTAAAATTTTTTTTTTTTTTTTTTTTTTTTTTTTTTTTTGAGAGAGGGACAGCGAGAGAGAGAGAGAGAATCAATTTTATTTAGTTTTTCATGTGGCTTTCATTGCTCCAACTCTGTTGTGTTTGTGGTGCTGGGATTTGAGCTTGCATGCTTGCGCAAGCCAAGAAAGTGCTATAACCACTTAGCCACCGCTCCAGCCCCTATCATTATTTTTAAAAAATTTGAGACTGGAGGGACCTTTTGAGATATAGGCCTCATTTTATAGGTGAGGAAACCAAGGCCAGGAGAGGGGATAGGTTTCCCTCCACTAAGATAAAGCATTAACTGTTCTGCCACCCACTGCCCCACACAGACCTCCCTGAATCTAGAGTTTCACCATTCCCAATAGGCACTCAGCAATGGCATCAAGTATAGCTGAATGGGTCCTCTATGCTGGAGCAGGGTAGGATTATAATCTGAGCCTTAGCTACTGGTTCCACATACCACACTTGTCTGTCCAAGGCTTTTGTGCCAAGCTGATTCCATACCCGGCGAATGACCTGCATTATCCTTACCATACTTCTCTCAGGCTGTCTACAGCGATGCATCACTGAGCTCGTCAGGCCCTTTCACACCTTCTACCTTTTCTGACTATACCAGCCTTACCTGCATTTTGCTATTTGACCAAGCTTAGCTATTCCTCAATCTACACCTTCTCTTTACATGTCTAGCCCAATGGAAGTGGACAGAAGTCTCTTGATTCCAGAATGGAAATGTGTTAGAACCTAAGTTTCCCTAGTACTCTGTTGGCTCCATGAGGTCAGGAATCTTTTCCACAGAAGTGTCCCTAGTGTCTTATACAGTATCCAGCATTGTTGAAGGGATGGATGGAAGAACAAATGAATGGATGGGGATGAATAGATAGATGGCATTCCCTAAGAGCTTAGTAACCTTTTGATACCTATAACAGCTTTGGGTCATGAATCCCAGGGTTCTCCTTCATGTTAACTGCTATACAATTTCAGAGTTCATTAGGTTATACAAGTACTCACAAAGCAACATGTTCACCTACTACACAAAGACCGGGAGATACTGGCTTCATTTGGGGGCCAGGGGAGGAAGGTTACAAAAGGCAATAAGTAAAGCTCTACTCTACTTAGGCTGTTTCTATGTTTAAAAAAAAAAAAACACCAAAACAAAAGGTCCCTTCTAGGTATGAACACCAGTGCAAGATGTGCCCAACCACTTGGGAGCATAAGATTCCAGCAGACAGTTCCAACTTTGGTCAACTTCTTGATCAATCACTGAAAATAGCGTCCTGGAAAAAAAATAAAAATAAAAGCTTCTTTCCAGAAGATTCTAAAACATTGCACTGAAATGATTACTTCTTTTTCTCTTAAGTAGTTCAGTCTTCACAATGTCACTCACTGTGTATGTGCAACAAAGCAAAGGTAAAAAAGCTCTGCGATAAGAAACTGGCTGCTTCTTACACTCCAGTAAACACCCCTGGCACTCTCACTCCCTGTACCCTCTCACCCCTACCTCCTCCCAGGGTTTATCACTGACAAGCCAGTGGGTTCATTAAAGCAAGACCTACGACAAAGATCCAGCCCTAGTATTGTTGGAGGGTCATGTGCCTTCACCATCAGCAGGGTAGGAACCCAAAGCCATTTCCTCAGCAGTGGGTATGAATCTGCACTGAGCAAACCCTCCTGCATATCCTCTTCTGACCAAAACCTCTTACTGTTCAAATGTTCTGTAGTCAAAGAGGAAAAGGCAGTCAACATACCCTCAGAGGAATATATCCATTCTCAGCCCAAGTAATAGCTGGCTCATTAATAACGAAATAGTGTCCCCTGCCCTTTACAAATTTCTGTCATGTGTCCTGCATGTAACCTGTCAGATAACCTTTTTACAGTTAAGACAAACATTTTTATCATTTCCATTTGACAGATTAGCAACCACTAAGCGGCTTGCCCCAAATTCATAGATAAAACAAAAGAACTGGCGCTTGAACCCAAACTTCTAGCTCCTAAGGAGGCATAATCTTAGAAAGGGCACTACTTTTCTCTTGGTGCCACTCCATGCACTTCAAAACAGAGTAGGGGCTATTAACTTAACTGCCCAACTACCATCTGGCATCTGTACCCACTAAAGACTCCTGGCCAAGAAACTATATCCCAAGTCCTTTTTACTTTTTATTTTGAAGTCACTGAGGCTGGCCTCAAATTTATATAATCCTCTGGGCTCAGCCTCCCAAGTTGCCAGGATTACAGGTATGCTCCACTGCACCCAGCAAATGGTGGCAAATCTTTTTTTTTTTTTTTTTAAGACAGATTTTCAATTTTATTTAGTTTTTCATTTGGCTTTCACTGCTCTGACACTTTGTTGTGTTCGTGGTGCTGTGGTTCTAACCCACATCCCAGCGTATGTGAGGCAAGTGCTGAAACCGCTGAGCCACCACTGTAGCCTGGTAAATTATTTTTAAAGAAGTGCTGAGAACTAATGCAAATTTGAGGACACAAAGGGAAAATAAGGCGGCTCCTGATAGCTTTATAAGTGTCTTTGTAAGTTTTCACTCAGTAAACCCAGAAATGTAAATTATAAATGATAGATCATGGTTGAAGCTAGCTTAAGGCTCTAAGAAGCCCAAGTAGTCCCATTTGTAAAGGCCTAGGCATGTATGTACACTTATAAGCCTTAAACTTACTTACTTACTTTATTTATTTTGGCTACTGGGTATGGAACTCAAGGCCTGAAGCATGCTAAGCATGTGTTCTACCACTGAGCTACACCCCCCCCAGTCCCTTATAACTTAATTTTAAACTATCATTCTTTTAAAATCATACCCTGCTTCAACTTAACTGACCTTTTTCAATTATTTAACCACCTACAGATCCCAAAAGTATCAGATAACAAAGCTTCCGCTAAAGTACAAAAATCATGAAAAAGCACATACTCAGTTGTCATCTGCCAACTAATTCTGATCCTTTGGCCAGTGACATCTATAAATTTCTAGCTTCTCAAATTGGGACAGGGCTTAAAAAGAACTTAACTCTCATTATAACAGGAAATGTCCCACCACAGAAATTTATCAGTAGAACAGTTAAATGCAACTCAAGAATCTCTCTCTCTCTCTCTCTCTCTATATATATATATATATAGAGAGAGAGATATTAAGAGAGAGGGACAGGGGCTGAAGTGGTGGCTCAGCAGTTACGGAGCTTGCCTGGCATGCATGAGGACCCAAGTTTGAACACCAAAACCACATATACAACTAAGTGTCGGAGCAAAAAAACCAGATGAAAAACTAAATAAAGTTGTTTTCCTCTCTCTCTCTCACTGTCCCTCTCTTTAAAAAAAAAAAAAAAAAAAAGTAAAAAAGAGAGGGACAGAGAGAAAGAATCTTTTTTTTTTTTATTTTTTTAAGTTTCTCATATGGCTTTCATTGCTCCAACACTTCACTATGTATGTGTGCTGGGGTTCAAACTTGGGTCCTCACGCATGTGAGACAAGTGCTGTAACTACCAAGCCACTGCTCCAGCCCCACAGACCACTAATTAATCTTAAAGAATTTTGAGAGCGGGCTGGAGTGGTGGCTTGGCGGTTATGGCACTTGCCTGGCATGCGCGAGTACCCGAGTTCAAACCCCAGCACCCACATACGCAACGAAGTGTCTGAGTAATGATTACTTGAAAAACTAAATAAAAATTGCTTCTCTTTCTCTTTCTTTCTCTCTCTCTCTCTCACTGTCCCCTCTTTCTTTAAAAAAAAAAAAAGAATTTCGATACCAATGTTTCACAACTGGGGGTTCAATTTTGCACCCATGCCCAACCAAAGAACAACTTGACAATGTCTATAGACTTTACTAGCTGTCCTAATTGGGAAGGAGATTTTACTTCTGGCATCTGGTGAGGAGGGGCCAGGAATGCTGCTTAACATCCAACAATGTAGAGAACAGGCCCCCAAACAAAAAAACATTATCTAGTTCCAAGTGTCAACGGTACTAAGAAGGAGAAACCTGGCTGGTTTAAGATAGGGAAAAAGGATCCTCCAACCTACAGATTCTCTTACATCATCAAGAGGAGTCACGTTTCAAATCAACAAATAAAGAGTTGATTTTTTTCCCCTTCTTGGTTCATTCATTACTCAAAGGCCATTGGCTTCCTGGTATTCTCCAAATCTCTCAGCAAGAATTTTCAACCACAACTTCTGCTTTTGTGGTAAAATAGCACAATAGTTTTGGTCAGTCTTCTGTTTTTCTTTTACATTCCACAATACCTCCAATTATCTCATAGGTGGTTATAGAAATGAACTAAAAAGTCTATTCAAAGCTTCATTTTTAAAGCATGTAAGACAGAAAATTAAAATTGGCTTGGTTTGTCATGGGAGTAGGAACTTCTCCTTGTATTTTGCTTCCTATTAAAATAATGGTTCCCCTAAATTACAGACAAAGTAATTTTTAAAGTATTTATTTTGCAAACATTCTAAGGGGAGGGGAGGGGGAGGATGGGAAAGGGAGGGAAGATAGGGAGGGACCTAGGGAGACAATCAACAACATGGCATAATCATTACCCCCCAAGAAGTCAAATAATAATTATGCAACCACTGAATTCTGAAAAATTCAATCGTATGTGTGAGTGTGTGAGTGTGTGTGTGTGTGTGTGTGTGTGTACGTGGACATTTATAGCTCTTATAGGGACGTAATACAGAAGAATCTAGAGACTGGGGTGTGGGTGATGTGAGGGTAATTATGTTTTTATATCAAGTGCATATCATGTTGCTACTTTATACACATTTATAATAGTACAACTACTTAATTTTTAAAAAGTCTCAAAAGAAAAAACTAAATAAAATTGATTCTCTCTCTCAAAAAAAAAAATTACTTTGTATATAAGGCCCTGAACCTGATCCCCAGCAAGTTAAAAAAAAAAAAAGTTAAATATCACATGGGAACTGTAAACAAATTCTGGATTTTTAAAAAGCCAACTATAAAAAACATTGCTGGGCTGGAGTGCTGGCTCAGCAGTTATGGCGCTTGCCCGGCATGTGCAAGTTCAAACTCCAGCACCACGTACACAACAAAGTGTCGCAGCAACGAAAGTCACATGAAAAACTAAATAAAAATATTGTTTCTCTCTTTCTCTCTCTCACTGTCCCTCTCTCTTTTAAAAAAAGAAAAAAAAAAAAAAGACATTGCTGAGCCAGGTACAGTGGCACATACCTAAAACACCAGCAGCTCAAGAGGCTGAGGCAGGAGAATCACAAGTTTGAGGCTTTCCTCAGCAACCTAGCAAAACCCTGTCACAAAATTAAAATAAAAAGGGCTGGACGTGGGGCTGGAGCGGTGGCTCAGCAGTTTTAGCGCTTGCCTGGCATGCACAAGGACCCAGGTTTGAACCCCAGTACTACACACACAATGAACTGTCAGAGCAACAAAAACCACATGAAAATCTAAATAAAATTGATTCTCTCTCTTTCTCTCACTGTCCCTCTCTCTTTAAAAAAAAAAGGGGGGGGGGGCTGGGAATGTAGCCCAGTGGTAAAAGACCCCTGGTTCAATCCTCAATAACCTCTACTTACCCCCACCCCCACCCCACAAAAAGAAAAAAAAAGACATTTCTGAGACAGAGAAATTTAAGCATGTAAAGTTCTTGTCATGAACATGGCATAGTGGCCTATCCTTAGTCTCAATATATGTATGCTGGAGCACTGAGGGCTTAAATGTCATGATCTTACAACTTTTCAATGATATAGCCAAAAATGAGGGATTTTTAAAAAATCAAGAAAGGAGGTTAAAATAAAAGAAAAAAAACAACAACAACCCTGAGTGTATATAAGAAAAAATACAAACTGAACAACTGTTAATGTTTTGTTATGCATTGAACATTCATTCAACTCCTCTATGGGCTTAAAAATTCCAGAATAGAAGAACTGAGCAAGAATTAAATACAGACTACCTAGAAGGTATGAAGATACCAATCAACATCCAATTATCATGAATCACAACTCTGGACTTTTATGAAAGAAAATTATTCTCTAAGGAAAATAATCTGGAGATGGTAATTTTGGTTCCAATATTAAAAAGCTATGTAGTTGTGTTCTATAGTTACAGAAAAGTAAAACTGGTTTAACTCAGGCACAAAAGGCACAGTAAGCAGGTCCAATACCCAACTCATGTCATAGACCTCTTGCAACCTGTAGATGATGGGAGACCACTGCAAAGTTCAATCATTCTTTTGAACACACACATACATACCCTAAAACTTATCTGAACTTAAGCCTTCTAAGCAGGGAAACTATAGGTTGGAACTAAAATAGGCTGCCTCTGAGAAAGGAAGAGCTTAGACATTCTTTGAAGAATCAGTTAAGCTTGTAAACCTTTTCCATCTCCTGCTCACATTGGTGAAAAAGGTGAATGCTGCTTCTTCTCTAAAAGACTTTACACACACATTGCACATACATACTCATCTCAAATCAAAGCAATGCAAAAAAAAAAAAAAGAGAGAGAGAGCTAATAAGAAGCCAAACTGCAATAAGTTGTATGTGGTTCACTGAAATTTGCAAAACTTACTCATTTTACATTTTACAGGATCCTTTGAATAAGTTAACAAGTGAGAGCTAAAGCCTTTCTGTGAAAGAATTAACATTCAAGATAAGCTGAGGTTGTCAACTTCAATGGAATCCTCCACCCCCAAAGAACAAGTTCACATTGATTTTTTTAAAAATCTGATTTGTTCTATTTACTTAAAAAAAAGAAGAAAGAAAAAATCCCAAAGTGCTGTTTAGAGATTTTTCAAAACAATTTAAAACCTACCAAAAGTTCTACCCAGTTAGCTAACAACATACCCGTGTAGTAACCACCACACATTGTACAAAGACCTACAGCCTCTAGAAAAAAAAGGGTCTCCGCTCGCGGCAACCACAGGCCACACCACTAGAAAGCAAAGGGAGGGAGGATGAGATGAAGGAAAGCAATGGGCTCAGCTTCAGGACCCATGGGTCTGCAAGTCACTCAAGCACAGCAGAGCCTCCAAAGCAACCTGTACTGCAATTGGTCCACCAGTCACTGTCACCTCCTGTGTGAATGTAGATGCAAGGTCTCTAGAGCTATTTACAACCTAAGTGGGGGATTGGAGGGGAGAGATCTGGAACTAAAGGTGTAGAAACATAATGAAAAAGACCCTCAAATATTCTGTCACATTCATTAAAATTAGAGTACCTACAATGGATATACAGGCACTTGATTTCAAATATTAAAGTCTAGTGTGGATAGACAACTATTTGATAAATGAGGTAAAATATTAATGGCAGAATATAGGTGATGGGTACATAGGTATGTTTACTGTAAAATTTTTTCACTGTTCCTATATGTCTGAAATTTTTCACAATAAAATACTTGGGGGGATGTGTTTTGTAGAAGATGGAAGAAACCTAATTTGTAGTAGAAAAGAAAAAAAGGGAAGGGGGAAGTTGAAAGAGAGAGAAAAGAAGGGAGGGTAAGAGGAAGGGAAGGTGGGGGGAAACTTTCTAGTCTTGCCCTCTAGGAGCTTACAAACAATTCTACATGCATGGACAGGGCCAGGGGAGTGGGGACACCTCCCTGAAGATTATAAATAGTCTGGAAAGACATCAGCTTCTTAGTTTGAATAACAGCAAAGAACCTACCTAATAGAAACAGTTTTTGGGAGAGAAGAGAAATCTGGTTTTACACATATTGGGTTTGGTTGGGACACCTGTAAGATGCCAAGGTGGAATTCAGCCACCATGATTTAAAATGAGAAATGCCTCAGACCCCACTGATCCTGAATTCTAATGTGGTGTGGATCTTGGGAAGAAACAAAACCCAGTGAGCTGGCTCAATTTAGAGGGCTGTCTTGTTAGACTAATTGTCTATAAGACTTATTGTACAAGAAAACAATATGGATATGAGTCTACTCTTGTGTGTTATCGGGTTTCACTGAGTTGTGTGTTAATCAAGTGCTAAAGGCTGGGGCACCAGTATAAGCTGGGTACACCCAGAAGAAGATCAGCCACATTTAATAAAGAGACTGGGAGAATATTCACAGGGGAGGTGATAGAGATCCTGGGATTCAGGCATTTTCCTGGGGGTCCCTGCCCGCCCTCCAAATGGCTTTGCCTGCCAGACTCTGGCAAGTCTCTCACACCCTTGGGGAAAGGAAGAGATGAGCTTCCTTCCTAGATCTAGCCAGGGGCGGCTCAGTCTGCTTTCTCACTCAGCTGACTCCCCACTGGTTCACCAGTTGTCTTCCTTGTCTGAATCCTTTACCTGGGAATTCAAAATCTCAGGAATGTCACTTGGGAGCAAACCTGACCATGCTAAGAAAGGGGTGGGAGGGTGCTGTGGTGATGCCTGCTCTTAACAGAAACAGGTTATCTTCCATGGAAAAACCTGCAGCCCACCTGAAAACTAGCCACTTGCATTGCTCTTGCCCCACCTGGCCAGAGTGGAGACCTCCAGATGCTGCATGCCCTCCATGCCACATGCTTCACCTCACTAAACAAACAAGGGGTGTCTTTGTTTAAAAGAAAAAGAAAAGAGAGAAAGAAAAGAAAAAGAAAGAACCTGTCTCACAGGCTATGATTACATCAGCAGAGCACTCTCATTCTGGGCATCAATCCGGGCTGTTCTGGCGGCTTTGAAGCACCCCAGTGCGGGAGGCTTTGATCTTGTGGTTCCCGCCCCAGGCAAACGCGATACGATCGGGCGCCCACGCGGATCGTGATCTCCTAGCCAGCAGAGAGCCAGAGTCTCACAGGCTAGGTCCACACCAGATCCGGCTCCACCAGATCCGGCTCCACCCGAGATTGGCCTGCAGACCCAGCTGCCAGTGCACACACAGATGCACAAGCTGTGGCTCCTTAAGGAGCGAAGAGGAAGAGAGGTGGCCTGTCCCTTTGGAGGAGACTTCACTAACTTCTTGTGAGGCTAGCTAGCCTTGTGATGCGGTTTTTCTTTTTCTTTTCTTTTAATGATATTGATCTTTTAGAGATACTGAAATACAGGGGGAAATGATATAGGGTTGACTTTGTTTGATGAGACCAGTGGGGCCAGACACTGATAATTACTAAAGGGTGGTACTGAAGGGTGACGGTAATGTGTTTATGAGAGGTACACTGAACATTACACAGCTGTCTACCGAAGCATACATGCAACGTTTTCTACAATAACTGCTTGAAAAAAGGGGCTAACTTCTAATACTTCGCAATTTTTACTCCTCACTGACTCTTAGTTTCAAAGGAAAAAGCAGTTTGCCAATGGATGAAGGTAAGGGTAGATTACATCTGACTTTCCTACCGTGTGCCCAGGACAGTCACCAAAGCTACCAAAAAGGTAGCCCACAGATCATGGTTCTCCTGTATAATCCCTGTGGGGGCAGTGGAGTATTAGTGTCACCCCTTCAGGGGATCTTCATCACTGCTGGGATACAGAGTCCATCTCTCTGGAAAAATGACCACTAATATACCAGAACTGGGAGGACAGCACAGAACCCACTCTCAAAATCCATTATTTGCAGGGCACAGTGGTGCATGCCTGTAATCCCAGCAGCTCCATGGGCCCAAGGCAGGAGGACCTCCAAATCTGAAGATAGCCTGGGCAAATTAAAGAGACCCTGTCTCAAAATTTTTTTAAAAAGTGGTGGTGGGGGGGATATAGTTCAGTGTTAGAGCACTTACCTTGCCTAGTATGTGTGAGGCCCTGGGTTCAATTCCCAGTACCAGAGGCAGGGAATCCATTATGTGTAGAAATCAAATTATAAACAACATCTTGAATAAGTGCTTCAGGTTATGTCATTTGGACAACTCCTTTCCTGCAAGAGCTACAGGTACTTGACAAACCACTAGACTCCCAATATCACCACACTGGGCCATCATGGAACATGGCACATCCCTGAGCTACATCACAATTTTGCTCCTTACTATGTGGCCTTGGATCAGTCACCTAACCTCTCCAAGTCTGTTTCTGCATTTTAGAAATGGACTGTAATTAATGCTAACCTTGTGTCATCAGCACCTCTTCTGCTTCACGCTTAGAGGAGTACAAAGTATGAAAATGCCAAAAAGGAAAAGGCATGTAAGCTGAACATGCCTCATGCAGACCAAAAGGGCTAGCTGGGAAAGGGGCATGGGTCGGGACTGCTAGGTGTGTTCAAGGCCAGAAGGCCGATGGAAAGACCGGAAAGTGATGGAGAAGGAAAAACAAACCCTTCCCCTACAGGAAGATGTACCTCTGGGTGGTTGAATTTAAAATTCCAGAAGGCTATCAACCTACCAGATCCCTTCAGAATCAAGAGTACAACCACAAACTACAGAAAGGGTCAAGAAAACAAAATCCCTTCTTATAACAGCTAAAAATGATTAGAAAAATTTTTAACAGAAAAACATAATTACAACTGTAGTCAAATGAGTTACAGGGAGAAGTTATAAGAAGTTATTAGACTGATGTAAAAGTCTAAAACTAAAAGGGCAAGTAGGGTGCTAAACATCAATAGGCAAATTTAAAATACCATGTATTTATAAGCCTTCATCTTGAAGGACTCTAGGTCAAAAATTTTACATAAATTATTTGCCAGGCAAATCTCACACACACACACACACACACACACACAAAGTTTAAACTCAAATTCCTTGACTTATTCAATAATCCTGATTTAAAGTACTTGATTCTAGCACAGTATACATCAATTCAGAAATTCATTTATTGGATTTTTAATTTTTTTTAAAGAGAGGGACAGTGAGAGAGAGAGAAAGAGAGAAACAATTTTTATTTAGTTTTTCATGTGGCTTTCACTGCTCCAAGAGGTCACAGTGTATGTGATGCCAGGGATTGAACCCTCATACTAGGCAACTAGTATGAGGGATTGAACCCTCATACTATGGCGCATGCTAGGCAAGCGCCATAACTGCCAAGCCACCGCTCCAGCCCCTTATTAACAGAAAAACAATGGCATTTCACTCCCATGGAATGCTGCAATTGACTACAAAGCTGTTAGCTCAGAAGGCACAGCATGGACCTCAGGGAGCTTACTATTTCAGCTAGGGAGACAGGCACACCCACAAATTAAACAATACAAAAGAATATATTATTAAGTGCCAAATGAGTAGCCAGATTAGGATGTTTCAGGTTCAGAGGCAGCAGACAAGTGAGTGCTGCAATCGTGCATGAGAGCTTCCTGAAGGCAGCAGCCTTGAAAGATGGGCAGAATTTGGACAAGATGCAAATAAAGGCCAAGCCTCTTTGGAGGAGCCGTTTGACTGGAGGTAAACAGTTCTGCAGGACACCCAACTGCAAAGAGAGACTGGGAGCAAAATGCCAAGGGCTTTAGAATATTAAGATAGGACAAGGTTTAGACTCCATCCTATAAGCAGTAAAAAGCTTTGAAAGATTTGTAAAGGGGTGCATGACCTCTGGTAGCTGAGTGGCAAAAGGGGAGAGAAGTTATGGGGCCTTAAGTGAAACAGACTACTGGGGGTTAGGGACTTCCCTCTTAAAAGAGAAATGCTGCCCCTCAATGAACTATAGGGAACCATGTGCTCAGTTGTGGTTTTGTATGTGTGGCTTTAAAAAAAAAAAAAAAGGAGGGGGTGAAGATCAAAAGAAACTGTTTGCAAATGAGAGCCCTCCTACTCCTCTGACTTGTCATTTTTATTCCTTTCATCTTCCCTCTTGTTTGAAATTCAGGTGAAAAGAAGAGGCATGTGGCTAGTGGTATGGGAACCTGCCCAGCTGGCCTGTGGTCTGACCCCAGGTGTGACCAGGGAAATCACTCAGTTCTCTAGGCCTCAGTTTCCCGCATGAGCTAAGAAGGATCAGGAACAGAATTTCAAGACCCTTCTACCAACTCTGGGTCTAGGTGGAGGAAAAACCAAGACCTATAACTAAGGAGTCCTGAATGTATAACTACCTGTCCATCCCAACACCAAGATCTTCAACTATTAAGAAAGCCTTGAGCGCTGAAGTGGTGACTCAGCAGTTACACGAACATGCCTTGCCTGGCATGTGCGAGGACATGGGTTCAAACCCCAGCACCATGTACACAACAGAGTGTCCAAGCAACAAAAGCAACATGAAAACTAAATAAAATTGATTCTCTCTCTCTGTCCCCCTTTAAAAAGAAAAAGAAAAAGAAAGGAAGGAAGGAAGGAAGAAAACCTCTATCCGGTCAGGTGGTGCACACCTGTGATCCCGGTGACTGAGGCAGGAGGATGGCAAGTTCAAAGACGGCCTCAGCAACTTAGTGAGGTCTTAAGCAACTTATTGAGATCTGTCTCAAAATCAAACAAAGAAACAAAGGTCTGGGGATGGGGTTCAGTGGTTAAGCACCTCTGGGTTCAAGCCCTGGTTTAAAAAAAAGAAAAAGCAGCCAGCTGCAGTCACAGAGCTGGGTGACCATTTTCCCTCCTTTTTTAAGGAAAGAGAGAAAAAGCATTCATATTATAAAGACAGAGGGGCTGGAGTGTGGGCACAGTGGGTACAGCACTTGCCTGGCATGCACAAGTACATGAGTTCAAACCCCAGCACCACGTACCCAACTAAGTCTCAGAGCAACAAAAGCCACATGAAAAACTAAATAAAATTGATTCTCTCTCACTGTCCCTCTCTCTTTAAACAATAAATAAATAAATAATAATAAAGACAGAGAATTGGACGTTAGAAAAGTTACTTTTCAAAAACTACAAGGTGAAAAGCATTTGTTTATTCAAATAAAAGTAATCAATAAGAGTCAACCAATGAACTGAACATGGGTTGAAACTGCTTTAAATGGAGTTCAATGTTCCATTTACCTCCCTATGAAACAGCTTCTGACCAGGTTTGGGATACAAAATTAAACTTCACCCTCCATCACTTATTGTAACTTCTCTTTGTCAAGTGTAAGGGGGGAGGGTGCTGGTGCACTGGCTTGGCAGTTACAGCACTTGCCTGGCATGCACAAAGACGTACACAGGTTCAAACCCTAGCACACGTGCATAAGTGTCAGAGCAAAAAAAGCTACATGAAAAACTCAATAAAATTGATTCTCCGTCTCTCTTAAAAAAAAAAAAAAAGTAAAGGGTCAAAAAAGTAAAGGGTCAGGCTGGAGTGGTGGCTCAGTAGTAGTAGCACTTGTCTGGCATGCGAGAGGACCCAGGTTCAAATTCTAGCACCATGACTAAGTGTCAGAGAAACAAAGGCCTAATGAATAAATAAATTTGATTCTTGATTCCTTCTCTCTCCATCCCTCTCTTTAAAAATAATAATAATAATAATAATAATAATAATATGTAAAGGGTTTAAGGCTAGAGAAGTGGCTCAGCGGTAGAGTGAATGCCTAGCATGCATGAAGATCCAGGTTCAATCCCCAGCACCACATACACAACTAAGTGTCGGAAAAACAAAACCCAGATGAAAAATAAATAAAATTGACTCTTTCACTCTAAAAAAAAAAAAAATACAAGCAGGGTAGCTAAAGTCAGCTTGACTGGGTCTATATTTCTGCACTTGTACAGCACATAATAGAACCTGAAATAAGTCATAAGTCATCTCACTTTTTCCCACTTGGGTTTTCTACTTATTTAGTGGGGATAAGAACAGATAACAGCATAGGGATGTTTTGAGGAATAGATGAGATCATTCATCCTGGGTGCTTAACACAATGCCTAGCAAAAAGCAGCAACAAATGTTAGCCACATGGTATATATATTATTTTAATCTGTGGACCTCATTCCTGTCTAAGGGAGATAGGCAGTGTAATAACATATAAGAAATCTGTATGAGGGCATTTTCCAAGGAAGAGATTGCAAACCCCAATTCAGAAAGAACTTATGTGGCCCCATCTGTGGGGAGAAACAGGTTGGCATTCTTCTCTAGAATATAACAGCTGCCTCTCCTCCCATCTCACTCCAACCCCTCCTTGGCTGCAAATACTCAAGGATTAAGAAGACATTAAGCTTTGTTCCATCTCATTTCTGCTCTGGCATTCTTCTCTTTGGCCCCTTTATCCTACATGCCATTTCTTCTCAACAGTAGGCCTACATTAGAGAAGTATCTTGCACTTTCTCAAGGTACCCCACTCCCCTTTGTATATTTCCATGGATCCTTATAACTCCTTTGTGGCAGGGGCTGCCAGCACCAGTTTACTGATCAGGGAACCCAAGGTTGAGAGAAGTCAGAACCACTGAGCCCAGTGCTCATTTGGACTTCGGGCTTTGTCCTAAAACTGAGATGGGATCAGTGGCAGCTTTTCTGCCCCTGTAGGAAGCAAGAACAGGGCTGGCCTCTCTAGGATTTCACAAATACTCCAGGATACCATCCCCACTCAGAATAGCCCCAGGAAGTACCTTCCAAGAGATTGCTATCACCTGGAAAGAGTTGGCTGCTTTCTAACTATCTCGTTGAGAAACACTCCTTTTGTGGATATTCACACACACATATATACATGTGCGGGGACACACACACACACACACAGAGCCAGCTGCAAGTGGGATCAAATCTGTAAGCTATGTGAGGAAAAGCACCCGGCCTAGTAGGTTACAATGAGGCTGGGGCTCTGTCTCACAGCACACTCCTGGAAGAGAAGTGCATTCTAGACCCACTCCAGATTTTACTCTTCACCAGGTTTTACCCTTCACCGCTCCTCCTAACACTTCAAAGGAAGTATTTTTGTACAGCTCTGGGAGGAGTGTAAACTGGCCAGCTGCTTCCAAAGCAGAGAAATTAACCCTGAAAGGGCCACTGGCCTGGCTCTGTAGGCCAGGGAATAGGAGAACAAGGTCAGGGGGAACTGGGCATGAGTTCCCACACTTCCCCAGGCCTGCCCTTTCAGGCCACACCAAGGGCACAGCTCTGAAACCACTACAGAAAGGCAGGGCCTCAGTTCCTCTAAGCACGCAAACAGCTAGTTATAAATACCCTCATAGGCTGGAGGGTCAAAGAATCCAGCAGTTAGCACTTCAGTGGAAACTCCAGCTAACAGAACAGGCCTCTTTTGCTGCTCCAGCCCTCCCTGATCCATGCAAAGAACTGCAGGGCTTAAAAGCTACCACACAAAACCTGTTCCCAAACTCCAATTTGGCATGGCAATCAGGGGAGAATATGGCTTCAGCAGCGGTTCTAGCAACTGAACCCTTTCTAGTAGAACCCTATGGAGGGGACCATGGCTCACAGTGCACTGTCAGGCCAGTACCTCTCTTCCTAACGGCAGCTGAGGAAAGAGGAAGACCCTAGATCCTACTGGGTCTTGGGCCTTTTTTATTTTTTGTTTTTTAAGAGAAAAGGACAGTGAGAGAGTGAGAGAGAAAGAGAGACAGAATCAATTTTGTCACCATATAGATGTATGTTACCCAAATGTAAACCCATCGTTCTTTATTTATCTTGTTGAATTTGGTAGATCTTTCCAGGGAAGGCTAAATGACACAGGATACTTACTCCCCAGTTTACTAGTAACTGACTTCTTAAATTTTGTATGCAGACTGCTAAAAACAGCCTGGTGAGTTAGCAGTGAAATTAGCATGGGCTTCTCTCAAGAGCACATATAAATCAGTGTCTTTTTTTTTTTTTTAAATCTCCAATCACTCTATCACAAAGGATGTGGACTCCAACTAGAAACTCTATGGCTTCTCAGCAGGCCTTAGCATCCTGTACAAGTACAGATATGGTCCCAGGTGAGGCTGAGCTCCAGCCACCTGGCTGCTGCTGCTAGGCAATCGCAGAGCTGCCAGCAGATGAGTGTTTGCCCCATCCCACTGGCAATCGCAACCTATAATTTACTGACACTGAAAAGTATGCTATAAATAGTTGGTGTTTTTAATGTTGTCGGTCCTCCAAAACAGAGGGGCCCTAACAGCTGTGTGGGGCCAGGGCTCTGGGGATCGAAGGGCTACAATTTGGAAATCCTGGGCGGTATAGTCAAAGCATATTCAAAGAAAGAACTCCAAGAGTATCACACTCCATCTAAAGAGTCTACAGGAAAGAGAGAAAGGCTGCCAAAACTAGCCATCAGGATTTACAAACCACAAGTTAGCAGAAGAACAGCACAAGGGGTTCTTCGTGGCAAGTTCCACAATTCAACAGCAAAAGGGAAAGTAAGGGCTGGGGGTATAGCTCAGTGGTAGAACACTTGCCTAGCATGCATGAGGCCCTGGGTTCAATCCTCAGCACTGAAAAATTTAAAAAGGGAAAAGCAACCAAAATAACCCTTAGAACCCAAACTGCCAATTCTACCTCATGTAAACCTCTAAGACACAACAGAACACTCCTGGTTAAGTAATTATGCACAAGGTGATTAAGAAGGTTCCTTTAATCATTCAACATATTTTTTTTCTGAACGCCATCCTGCTGAGTGCTGAAAATACAAAGAACAAAATAGCCTTTTTGACACTTAATTTCTAGTGGAAGAGATGGGCAATAAAATGTAAACAATTTCTAAAAATGAAGAGGATCTCTTGTAATTTTGAATCTATACAACACAAGCTTGGTATAAGACTATAGATCTGAAATGATTACGCACAAGTAATTGACTTCAAGGCTTTTTAGATAGCAATTACACTTAAAAAGAAAAAAATCTCTATAATTATTTGGGTTTTTTGGAATAATTACACCTACTAAATTTCCTAAAACTGAAGAAATATCAAGAAGGAAGAAGAATGATCTTGCCTTTGAGCTCTTAATTCTAAACACAAATATCAGAGTCAAAAGAAGACTTACAGTTAGCATGGAACTGATTAAGGTGTTTGAACACACACACATGTGTCAAAGGTCAGATACATTCAGGCAAAATGGAAGAGAATAGCTACCTAAATTTATAGGCCTTCTTCTAAATTTTAATTTTTTCAGAAATCATCAAAATATCTCCTGCTACACTGGAGTGAATTCTACCTAGAATACCAAAAGAGTCCAAAGTATCCCATTTTGTCCTTCCTAAATTGAAGCAAGTTCAGACTTGATGATGTGGGATATCAAAAACCATCATCCTCCATCAAGAACAACAGAAAGAACTGGAGTTGCTCAGCAAGGAAAAAACAATTTTGTTGGTTTTAATGATGGGGGATGACAGAATTACAACCTTCAAAAATATTAAAGACCCTCACGTCTTAGTGATTCTGCTATGGGCTGAGTTGTGTGTCTCAAAAATTGATAGTTTAAGTCCTAAAACCTCGTACCTCAAAATATGACTATTTGGCAGGGGACTTTAAAAAGGTGATAAGGTTAAAATAGGTCCTGATCCAATATGAACTGCACTTATAAGAGAAAATCTGGTCATAGTTACAGGGTAAGACCATGTGAAAACAGAGGAAAACTACCCACCATTTTATAAGTCAAGGCCAGAGGGGCTCAGAAGACATCAATTTTGTTATCACTTTGATTCTGGACTGTGAGCCCCCAGAACTGTGAGAAAATAAATTCTTCTTGTTTAAGCCACTTTGTAGTAGCAGAAAATTCCTCTAGTATCTTGTCTCATCTGTCCTGCACCAACTTAATCTATGATAATTTGTTATGGTAGCCAGCACACTTATGCACTAGAAGAGGTAATACTGGAACCAAGGAGCAGAAGTTTGGCTCAGTGTATACACACAATGAAGTCTCAGTGCAACGAAAGCCACATGGAAAACTAAATAAAACTGATACTCTCTTTCTCTCTGTCCCTCTCTCTTTAAAAAAAAAAAAAAAAAAAAAAAGCTGTTGAGGCAAAAGGACTAGATGTCCATACTACTGCTTGACAATACTATCAGGTAGACCAACCCCAACTTTAATAAAATGGGGTTTTTTAAGCACTAATTCAATACTCTACAAAATATGCAGAAAAGAACTTTAACTCCTGACCTCAAGAGTTTCCTCTTAGCACCTTAAGGTGGGAATATTTCAGCTCATGGCACACACTTTTCCTGCAGGCAACTATAGTCATCTCATGCATTAATCACAGTAGACAAACATGGAAAATGCATATCCATTCAACTCAGCCCAACTCTTCCACAGCACCAGGCTCTCAAAACCAGGCAGCCAAACTTACAGCATAAGAATCAAGAGTTGATGAAAACCCAGTGGATCAGCAATAGAACAATCTCCTTCCAGGAAGCCTACCAGGCATTTCATCCAACTTGAAAAGAGCTCGCTAAATCAAGTCACAATAAAGGCTTCCCCCTATTTCCTGCTGCCTGCCATAAGACAGCCACTTGGAGGTGGGGCGAGACTCACTTTGGGAATATTCCATTCACTTTTAAGCAGTATTACTGTTTGAATCTTTTGTGACTCTTCTCAACCCAGCAGAAATTAAATTCCTCAAGGAGAGATGCTATTTCTTGGTTCTTTCATACTATAAACGTATACCCCATCATTCAATTACATAGAAGACCACAAACCTGCTCACCTGAAATGGGGAAAAAAAAAAATGGTTCTGTCAGAGCTGAAAAGTATCCAGGCCATTCCAGGTGGTGATGACCATATCACAGGGCTCTTAAGTTGGAAGTTAACACAAGTCATGGCCTACCCAACTCATAATCCAACAGAACACCAAATAAACAAGCATAAGCTCAAAACCAACCTAACATTAAGTACCTGGAGCAGAACTTCCCTCAGTACTTTGGGTCCTTGGAGATAAAAGAAGTTCTGTTATCAAGTATATGTGGGAAATGCCAGATTAAACAGATTTCTTTTCAATAGGACTTTTTGGAACCATTAATTCACTACCATGCAGAATATTTCTCCAAGAGGGAATGATGTTAAATAGCATTCCTCAAAATCAGGTCACAATGGAACATTCTGCAAGACGATGTTCTTCAGAAGACACCTTGAGAGCAGCTCATCTCACGCATCCTCCGGCAAGATCTGCATGTGGCTTTAGAAAGCGAATCTCCACTTTAATACAGGTGTGCCTGAAGTCCCCAATACCTACAACCTTGCCACACCAAAACAAATCAGATCACGCAGCACACACCTAAATCAGCAAGGGACAGAGGACTATCCCGAAAAAGGACTGAGGAATGGCAAGTCTCCCAGTCTTACTGGGACAACAACAAATACAAAGCGAGCCTTAGCCTCCCTCCCCTGGATTGTCTGTGCCTCAGCTGACATCTTTCCTCAGGACTGAGAAAGCATCAAGGACTTTGGTTAAGAGGAGTACTCCTTGATCCCCAGATATAATCCAGCATAGCTAAAGATAAGAGATAAAGACCAAGCTTGAATGAATGAAAGAAAGAATGAATGAATGAAGAGATTAAGTTAAGCAGAGAGGAATAAAGGTCACAAGAAACTGATACTATGAGAGACAAGAGTAAGATGAAAACCTAAAATTAAACATTCTGAAGAAAACTCTGCCTGGACTGGCCCAGTTCATTCTGCACCTCTTGCCCTAAATAAAAAAGCTGACATGTGCTTTGGTTCTAGCTAGAGTAAGCAATGTTTCTGGAATAACTTCACCTTGGTTACATATTTCTACTTTAAACATTCCAAACTTGCTGAAGGCCTCCCAGGAGCATCTGCTCCCGTTTCTCTGGCGGGAGTTAGTTCCTGTGGAAAGTGTTTGTTTAGTTTGATTACAACTTTGAAGAGGGGTAGGAATTTTGGCTCAGAAGAATTTAATGGCCAGGCCCTTCTCTTACATAATTTGTAAACAAACAGAGCTTATCCCAGTGCGACTCATTTGGCTCACTGGCTCTATTTAGAAAACTGTATTCCTCATTCATTTGGGAGAAGCCACAGTAAGACCTGTCAATAACCAGAAAAATGTCCAAACCAGCCTGTCACCATATTACCTAATCCTAACCAACCTGGCTTAGAATAGGGAACAATCACCATCTTCCTGCTAAAGCCCAGGATAGTCAATAGACTGCCCAATCTGAATAAGATAGGTATAACTTGAAAGGCAGCTAATGAATTGTTCCCCAGAAGTTTCTGCACACTCCTGATACATTAAAAATGCCCTCAGAAGAAAAGTGCTAGCCAAGGTCAAATGCCACAACAGCAATTTTCCCCAAGGTGTCATGAATGGTTGAATGTATGGGTGGAAAGCAATTTGTAACTAATAACAGTTAAAGACCAAAGTTGGCATGTGATTTATTTATCTTTAATAAAGTGAATTCAAGGTTGTCACTAGAATGTCACTTACTCCCTTAACATTCCAGGCAGTTCTCATGAAAGGAGTGACTACTAGGGAACTTCCCCCAAAAAACATCCCCCACCCCTGTCATTGCACAGGGACTGGTGAAACTGCAAACTGTGCTGCTGGAAAATATGGGGCAGGAAGGAGGTTGTGTCATCAAAAATCTAACCAGGTGGTCAGTAGTTGAAGTGCTTGCCCGGCATGTTTGAAGATGGGTTCAAACCCCAGCACCACATACACAACTAAGTGTCCGAGAAACAAAGGCCAGATGAAAAAAATATAATTGGATCTCTCTTGTTTTCTTTTTTTAAAAAAGTTACTTTATAAGCATTTATGACTGTACAACAACTCAACTCCTTAATAAAAAAATAAAAATAAAAGTGAAATGTTAAACAAAATAAAACAAAATACCTAGCCAGGTGTACTGGCATGCGCAGCTACTCCAGAGGCTAAAGCAGAAAGATCTCAAGTTCTAGGCCAGCCTGGGCAACACAAGAAACATAGCAAGACCCTGTCTCCAAAAAAAAAAGAAGAAGAAGGAGCACGGGGTGTGGGGAATCCAGCAATGTGCACAGATGTCATCAATATTTTCACTGTGGGATTCACTGGGCTCAACAGTAAAAGTCAGACAGCTTTCCCTGCCATGCTAAGGCATCCACCTCTTTCACCCTGTGATGTTCTTTTTCCTCACTGATTCCCTATTAGGCTGCTGCTCTCCCACTCCTGTCCCCACCAGAAGACACCTTTCTGAGACCCAGCTGCAGATCTTCTCTAATGCCTCCAATAATACACCCAAGCCCCCACATCCACAGTTTATGGATATATGGAAATGAGGCTCAGGAAAGCTGGCTCCCCTCAGGTCCCTGTGGTAGACCAGGAAGCAGATCAGATCTCATGCCTCCTGCCATGCCTCACTTCTCTCCCCCACTCTGCCTAAGCATATTCTATACCAGGCAGCACCCCAGTCTACATAAGCAAGGAAAAGCCCCAGTAGGTGCCAATTCAGCCTGATTCTCAGCAAAAACTGCCTTCCCCACCACAAAGGCCAGCAGGGAGAAATGACTAGAGCCCACAACAGGACCCTTCTCTGAGATCTAGACATTCTCTCTTGGCCCTAAGCATGTGGCACTCAGTCTATGAATGTTATACTGTCACTATCTCAGGGACACATCCTATCTTTACCACTGGCCCACAAAGGCCACCCCTAACATACTCAAGAGAATGCCAGCAATGATTTTGTGAGCAATATTCAGAAAATATCAAGTCCCACATCCATGAACTCTCTCCAAGTAAAAGAGGTCATTAGGGTTATAAC
The DNA here is from genome assembly GCA_004027875.1 of Aplodontia rufa. Lineage (NCBI taxonomy): Eukaryota > Metazoa > Chordata > Mammalia > Rodentia > Aplodontiidae > Aplodontia > Aplodontia rufa. Next base: position 37,057 of record PVKS010005807.1, read on the forward strand.
TCAGAAGAGCAAAGCAAGGCCAGATACACCTTGAAACATCCGAAGCCTACTGCAGATTTCCTCACCTTCCTATCTAAGAATACAGGAAAAAGACCATAATGACGAGGACAGGACTGCTTACAACCATAAGAAGAAAATATTAAAGTATTTCACTTTTTTTCTTACTGTCTTTCAGATCTAAAGTCTAATGGACAGGGGCTGGAGCGGTGGCTCGGCTGTTATGGCGCTTGCCCGGTACGCGCGAGTACACAGGTTCAAACCCCAGCACCCACATAAACAACTAAGTGTCAGAGCAACAAAAGCCATGTGGAAAACTCAATAAAAAACTGATTCTGTCTCTCTCACGCACTGTCCTTCTCTCTTAAAATAAATAAATAAATAAATAAACAAATAAATAAAATCTAATGGACAAACTGACACTCTCAGACACAAATCAGATTTTAGCTGGGTGCTATGATGCACGCCTGTGATCCCAGCTACTCAGAAGGCTGAAGTATGAGGATCACGAGTTCAAGGCCAGCCTGGATAACTTAGCAAGGCTCTGCCTCAAAAAATAAAAAGGGTTAGGATGTAGCTAGTAGTAGTGTGCCCCTGGGTTCAATCTTTCCAGTACTTTAAAAAAAGACAAACAAAAAAATCAGATTATATCAAATTCACTGTGTTAATTAAAGTACAAGGGCTAAATGATGGTGCTTTCTTCTTTTCGCTGAACTACATTTCTAGGAACATAAGCACACAAACCTGATTTGCATAATCATTCTATACCTGTAAGGGCAAGTGTTGGTTCAGTGATCTGTTGTGAAATCATCCTGGTCTAAAAGGAAGAGTCCACAGCAGGAATGGTAAACAAGCCTAACATGAACTCCCTAGGGAAAGCCAAGGCTCAAAAGATATTGGTTCCAAGTTGCTGCCCATTCCGAAAGAACAAGATTCCTGCAGGCAACAACCAAGAGTTATGACAAGAACGGGTTTCAAAGCTTTGGAAAGTAGTTCAAAAATCAAAAAAGCTTCTTTACACAAGTGTATCTAAAAACTCAAATGAGACACTTGGCCCCCACCTGGGTAACAATGGTCTGGAACATAAGCTTCATCTTGACTCCCCATACAGATGAACCTAATCACCAATTTTAAGAACTAAACTGAGGGGCTGGAGTGGTGCCTCAGTAGTTAAAGTGCTTGCCTGGCATGCACAAGGACACAGGTTCAAAACCCAGCACCATGTACACAATGAATTGCTGGAGCAACAAAAGCCACATAAAAAACTCAATAAAATTGATTCCCTTTCTCTCTTTCTCTCACTGTCCCTCTCTATTTAAAGAAAGAAAGAACCAAAACAAAAACAACAAAAACCAACCTAAACTGAAAGCACAAGTCCTTTCACTTTATCATCAATTCAGGCTTTCCTTTCTTTAGCAGAAACAAATTTCACTCAATGGATCACATATCCAGCAATCCAGCTAAGCCTGAGGAGAGTCAATGCAGAATGGATTTAGGTTCTGTTCCTAGTTTAGACAGCCAAACTAGGGGTGGTTGGGTGGGGGTTGGGGGTGCAGCAGACATGTCCCATATGAAATGGGGCAAATTGATGTTCCCTAAGGAGCACTAGAAATGTAAAACTCAGGGGCTGGAGTGATGGCTCCGTGGTTACAGCGCACTTGCCTGGTATGCGCAAGGACATGGGTTCAAACCCCAGTCCCATGTACACAACGAAGTGTCAGAGCAACAAAAGCCACAGCATGCACTGTGCACCAAAGACAAAAGGAAGCAACCAAGATGTCCAGGAAAAGGTAAGAAAATGTAGAGTGTTGCTGAGGGTCCTTCGAAAAGAAAACTGGGCTTCACTTCATTCTCAACAAACGGAGATGGAAATGAAGTGCAGGCATGCTGTCTAGTCATTTGGCCTCTTCTAAACCAACCTTTTAGTTTTTGTTGTTGTTGTTTCTTTGTTTACCTGATCAGAAGCTAGTTTTAATGTGAAATCAAACATGCTATTTAAAGAAAGCATGGAACTGGGCATGGTGGTGCATGCCTGTAATCCCAGTGACTCAGGAGGCTGAGGCCCTAAGCAGCTCATGAGACCCTGTCTCAAAATTTTAAAAAGTAATGGGGATGCAACCAGATAAAGTGTTCCCAGGGTTCAATGAAGAAAAGATGGAAAGAAAACCCCCAGGGGTCCCTCTAAACAAAACCAAATTTAAAAAAAAATTAAAAACCACTATTTTCATAGTCCAAAAGCAGCAAGAGCATCATCTTAGCTTCAAATCAACTACGTACTGAGAGAACACACTCTTCCCACTGAAAACTCAAGAGAAACAACATAGAAATTATCTTAAATCTATTTTACAGAAAGGCTTAGTTGTTTTTGTTTGTTTGTTTGTTTGTTTTGGTACTAGAGATTGAATCCAGGAGCACTTTACCACTGAGCTATATTCCTAGCCCTCTAGATTATTCCTAATCTCACTAAGCTGCTCAGTGAGGTAGGCTTTGAACTTGCAATCCTGCCTCAGTCTCCCCAGTCACCGCAATTACATGCATGTGCCACCATGCACGGTTTTACTTGGCTTCACAAGTATTCAAAGACAATAACTGCCTTTCAATTGTGTCTTTTGTTCTAGATTAAATAAGTTAGCAATCAATTCAAGTGCAGTGGGGCTGGAGCATTGGCTCAGCGGTTATGGTGCTTGCCTGGCATGTGCAAGGATGCAGGTTTGAACCCCAGCACCACATACACAATGAAGTGTCAGAGCAATAAAAAACAAATGAAAAATTAAATAAAACTGATTCTCTCTCTCTGTCTCTGACTCTCTTTCTCCTAAAAAAATAAAAAAATAAAAATACAAGTACAGTGACATCCACTCTAGACTATGTACTGTAGGCAAAGAAAAAACTTTTCTGTACAACCATCCCTGGTGCTTGCAAAGGTATGGGGCTTATGTTTCAACATAGCCAATGACTGAGACAATGAAACTCTGCAGAGGAAAAAAGCTACAGGGCCAGTAATTGAGTCTGAATATGGTACTGGGTTGGAAACCCAAATCAAAGCAAAATCTTATCAACAAATCCCCAAGGAACTAGACCACGAGAAGCACGGACACCATCTGGACATTGTGGGGAACAAAACGGTCACCACCTGCTCCTTTGGCAAGTTGCTAGTACATTCTCAAGGACCATAAAGTTCTCATATAGAAGAGACCAGAAAAATTAGGGGAAATTAGATAAGATTAAAATAATAGTTGAAGGACAGCACAAGGCCATACAAGATAAATTGTCAAATGGAGTGTAGCTGTACTATTTAGCACCATGGGATTTTATATGAAAACGACTCCAGGAAATCTTTCTCCAGGTGGCAATTAACATTTTAGCTCAAATTCCCCTAAGAAGAAAAATGGAAAATTTGGCGAGGGGAGGGGAATCAGCACGTGACTCCACCTGGCACAGAATAAGCATTTAGTACCTATCTGCTAAAAGAAAGTATGCACAACAGTGATCCTGTCCTGGGTTGCCGCTAAGCATCAGCACTTCTCTCTGCTATAACTGCCAAGCTGTCGTCTTTTTTTTTTTCTTTTCTTTTTTTTTAAAGGAGAGAGGGAAAGAAAGAGAGAATCAATTTTATTCATTTTTCCATCTGGCCTTTGTTTCTCCAATACTTAGTTGTGTATGTGGTGCTAGGGTTCAAACCCTGGTCCTCACACATGCCAGGCAAGTGCTCCAACTGCTGAGCCCCAGCAAGCTGTCTTCAAATGGCGTATTTACCTATCTTCCCAACTCCTTGAGGGTGACAATTCAGTAACAGTAACAGACACTGATGCTAACACATATTAAGCATTTCCTATATACCTTAAACATATTATGTCACCTAGTCTTCAAAATCCTTTGGAGGTACAAGCTATATGACCCATGCTACAGATGAAGAAACAGAAGTTCACCCTGGGTGACATGGTCAAGGTCACACAACTGGCAGTGCCAAAGCTAGCAAACAGAGGCCTGTCTGGCTTCAGGGCTATGCACTCCATCTCTGTGCCCCTTGCATGGCAAAAGCCTAATCAATTCTAAACTCTTAACACACAATACACAGCAGATTTTAGCCTCAGGAGGGTTTTTGGCTATGAGAGATTAGCAGACCACCACTGGATTTACCATCTTCACCCTATCTTATAGTGAGGCTATACACACAGTCCTGAGCTCTGCCAGCTTCTCCAGTCACTAGCTGTGTTAAACCTCTCTGCGTTTTGGGGTCCTCCTCTACCAAAAATGGGGGAAACTTCTAATTGCTCAGAATCCTCCCCAGGATCTAGTGAGACCAACAGTATAAAGTCCCAAGGACTGACAGCATCTAATACACAGTATTCATTCATTCAAACATTTCATCAACCACCTATGTGACCTTCAGCCCTACAAGGTTTCCAAGTAGTAGAAGGCAAAGCCAGCAATGATTGGGAGAGGGGTCATGAAATGTTCTAGGCTCCTGCCTGCCAGGGCCAGGTAAGTAATAGCAGCAGAGAGTTCAATAACTTAAATTGTTTCACAAGCAGAATGTTTACCCAGAGCCCAGGCTGCAAAAATCACTGTCCTCTGTTATGCCATTTGTTTTGATTGGTACAAAGTTTCCTTCTTCTTTTTCTTATTGGTTTTTCCCATCCCTAAACTAAAGTCTTTGATTTTCTCTCTTTTTTTGGGCCAAGAAGTCCAGCAGAGCCAAACAGAGCAAACCTGTAATGATCAGGAGAGAGTCTGTCTATCTGGATATCCTGCCCAGCTACAACAGCATCAGCTGAAGGTTCTTGTAGGTCATAACTTGCAGAGATCTGGACAACAGAGGCAAGCAGAGAACATCATTGCCTGGGTATCCATAAAGAGTCACTTCTACCCACATTGCTTAGGTCTCCACATTGTGGTCTGAAAGATTTTAGATCAGCCAGAAAGCAGATTCCTAAGCCAAATGTAAAAAGAACTTGGACTCTAGATAGTCAAAGGATGAACAGAAGCACCTTAGGCAATCTAGGCAGGCAGTATGATAGAGCGGTATCCTTTAACAAAGAGGCAAAAAGGGTCAACCTCATGTGTGTGTGTGTGAATGTAGCCAAAAAGTTTTCACCAAAACTGCAAAGGAAACAAAAATAAACTAACAGGATAAAGGGGAGGCTGTTGCATGAGGAAGAACTTTTGCTCTAGTTTTAAAAAGAGAGAGAGAGAAAAGAAAAAGAAAGCACACACTGAAATGATCTAAAGCTGCCTATAAATATTTGGGAACATCAAAGGCGGTCCTGTTAAATTAAAAATGCTGTCACACAGATAGGAACTCGCCTCTAGCACTGCCAGCTTCAACATGTGAGCCTGTGATCTGAGGAGCGAAGGCATGGCTCCTCGAGAAATCTGATTCACTAAAGAAAAAAGTGAACAAGCAGTTGAGTTTTAATAAGGGCATTAAATACCTTAGGAATGAGCTAATTAGAGTTTAACTCTTTCAAGATTGTCTGAGCTCTTAAGAATGCTGTAAAGTAAGCTCTTTCCAAAATCTAGTTAAATCAGTCTCGAAACCTGCAACGTGAAAGAAAAATACTAAAAGAGCACCTTAGAACTTCAAAGCCAATAGACACCAACAGGTCACCTCAGATTTAAAGGAGAGGTCACATGAAGAAGAGAAAGGAAGAGGTTAACCAAGAAATGTTTTCTGAGATGAGGTTAGGTTGTTTGTTTATTTGGAAGCCTTTTTTTCTAGTTTAGATAAGAATAAACTCACTTTATAATACCAGAGTTGTTCAACCCTGTGAGCTGCCCTTTGCCCCAACCCACTTAGACAAGAGATGCAGGATATCAGGTATGGAGTCCTACTGAGCTCACTCACAAGCCACACATGAAATTATGGCTGAACCTCCCAGACACACTCAAGGTCACAGAAGTCACCCCAAATTTTTCTCTGCACACATTCTGGATCAGAATCCCAAGAAAACCAAAACAAACTCCCAGTCAGGAAAGTTCCATCAGGACAGCAAACCCTCTCCTGCACTGAAGGAGGAAGATGCAGAGCCCCATGGTGAAAGCATCTACACACCTTCACAGAAAGGGCATCTATTTCCATCACCCAGTTTCAGGAATGTGAGAGAAGGAGGTAGACAGCGATGGAAATCACCTCCATTCAAGGAGAGGAATGCAAAGCCCAGTCTTGCTGGAAGAGGGATGGGGGAGGGGGAGTTTAAAAAAACCCACAATGCACTCCAATCATTCCCATTTTTAGAAAAAGCCAATGTGTCTAATTTGGGGGGTTAAGATTAATATAGTATTTGCTTTGGCAAAACTGCATACTGGATTAAACCAAGCGCTGAAGTCGTTTGTGCTTGCCACATAATTAGGCCCCCAGAGCGTGGCCTTAGTGTGTCATAGCATTCCACGTATCCTGGCCTGATCCAGAGGCGCAATCAACTACTCTGCTTTCCTTCAGAGCAGTCTTGCCCAAACACAGGCCATGCGGTTCAGAAACAGCAGGCAGGCTGACCTAGAAACACTCAGGACTCGTAATTCCCATCCAGTTGAACATGTACATATGTCTTTATGTGCGCATATGCCCAGATGACAAAGCTTGAGGCTTGGTCAATGATCTAACTGTAAGGATGAGGGATGAGCAAGTGAAGCTGCAGCAAAGCACCCATCCCAGGACACAGAGGAGAAAGAGGGGTCTGGGAGTCAGAGAGGAACAAACAGCCTGGGCCTCTCTCTGGGGAATCCACAGATCCCTGACTAGGGAAGAAGGGACAGAGATGCAAATAGGATAGCATAGAACATGTTTAAAAAAAAAAAATTCTCATTATGGTAGTACACTTCTCAAAGAACAGCATTCTGGGATCCTTCAACCTTGAAAAGCTGCTACTACAGAATAAAACACTTTTCAACCATCTGGGAACCACAACTTAAATCTTAGTATGTGGGGAACATCACGAAATTATGTATGTTGTTTTCTTCATCCTCATCCTGACTAAACACCAATTACATGCTGTTAGTAACTCATGTAGTCTTTGCAGCAAGTCTAGAGAGAGTTTATCTCTGAGAAGCTGAGATCCAGAAGCAACGCTGCTTTTCCACAGCAGGTAACTGACAGTGTCAAGATGCAAACCCAGGCAGTCAGACTCCAACCTAGTCACTCTGCCGCCTCTCCCATCATCAAAGGAAATCCGGACAGGCTCCTCTCTGCAGAGCTTACAACATCAGCATGCTTTAAGGAACCTGGCAAAAACTAAGTGTATCTACGATGTTAAGTTGAAAACTATCACTCCTAATTAGCCATGCCAAAGCTTCACAACACAAAAGTGTCCTTCCAAATCCAGCTGGCTTAGGTATAGTTATAAGAAACAGAGAGAATTTGTATACAAATCAGGTTATAGTCTAAAAGTTAACTTGACAGTTGGTATTTTTTCCCGTAAGATAATGGTGTCATTTCAACCCCACAAACATATAACCCATTACTAAGTCAGCAAATAATGTTTGAGGACTCCATACTTCAGTCAACTCATCTTCAAAGAAGAGCTGCCACCAAGTGGAAAAGCAGCCAAAGCAGATGCCAAATTTGGATTTTATTTTTATTTTTTTTAGAAAGGAGGAGAGTGAGAGAATGAGAGTGACAGTGAGAGAGTGAGAGAGACAGAGAGACAGAGAGAATCAATTTTTTATTGAGTTTTTCACATGGCTTTCACTGCTCTGACGCTCAGCTGTGTGTGTGGTGCTGGGGTTTGAACCCATGTACTTGCGCATGCCAGGCAAGCGCCATAACTGCCGAGCTACTGCTCCAGCCCCCGAAATTTGGATTACTGAATCCACATACTAAATTCCTAACACCCTCTTGGTATCTCTGTTTCCTAACTTTATACACAAGTCTAATATGGCTCCCTGGTTTTCTAGAAAGGGACCTCAGAAATGAAAAGCAGCAAATCAGGTTGCTGAGGGGGAAGCACTAGAGAAAAAGGAACCTGGGTCAACAGGGAGAGGGAGGAGAACCTTGAGGACACCAGGCTCCTGCACTGCTTAACTTGGGAGTGCCCTCATCCTAAATCCACAAACAGAAATCACTATCCTGAGGAAAGGACAGCTTTTCATAATTTGCACACATAGGCCCTTTGGGTTGAAGTGGGGAAATGTTAACAGATTAAGACATGAGCCCTGCCCTGAAGGTGGTTCATTCCAGTGGAAAATGTCAAAGTTGACTCCCAGTCAACAAGCAAAAATTAAATTGTGATTAGCCTCTCTCTTCTGAAATAGTTTCCATGGGGAAAGGGGTACTTTTTTGTGTGAAAAGGCTTGAGAACAAGCCTTCTACCAGACTACTTAAGCTACTGAACCTAGTCAGGGAACAGCCTTCAGTGGCTCAGGTCTCCTTCTGTAAAGAGGTGATAGCACAGCGGATGGCACCCCCAAGTCCCATCCCATTCTACATTCTGGGATCCCATCTGCCTTATTAGGCCTGATCAATTCGCTTTCCAACATTTCACTGTACAACACCAAACACTGCAATAACCCAAGACAATATTTGCAAAGGACACTGCAGTGGGATGCTAAGCACATGTTCCTCTTCCCCTCATCCCAACTCTACCTGCCAAAGTTTGAGAGTAGGCCAGGCTCAAATCCCACTTACAGATGATGGCAACTACAACTATGGTCTTTGCTGCCATACAAGAATAGGAAAAGCAAGGAAAGGCCTTCCTATTCTTGAAAGGATGGGGAAAATGAGGAAAATGAAAATAATCCCCAATCCACACTTTCTCCTATTCTATTCCCTCTCTCTCCCCAGTTGAACATCATTACAGAAGAGTAACCAGAGGGCAAGGGATGTTGGCAGAGTTAGTAATGTCAAGACAAAAGGATTCCCTCTTTATCTTACAGTACTAGGAAAGATATAGACATTAAAGCCCATCAAAGAAGTCCCACAGGTTTGCAAAAGGACAGTTAAAACAGGCTACAAAAGAAAATTGTTAAGAAAAATCAACGAATGCTATCCAGTATGCAATAAGCACTCTAGAGTTTTCTACAATATCTTTCCGTATAGGGAAACCTACAGGGAATAATTTCACTTGGAATATTTAAAACTATTCTGTCCCTATACCATGGCTGTTTTATAACCCCCACCCCCTTCCAAAACCAAAGTTGGCATGACAACCAAGGCACCAGTCACCGTGGTCCCTAACCACATCCGCTGGGACTTGGCATGCTGAGACGTGTGCCAACTCTGTTGTCTGTAGGGCACTCCTGGCCACAGCACACAGCAAGCTATAATCAGCCAGAAACCACCACATTCGTATAGAACTCTGTTCAACATAAATATTCATTAAATGTGAAAACCTATGGTGATGCAATGTTGAGACTGCAAATTTAAACACAAGAGTCAGGAAATGCAAAAATTACCGCTGCCACTGGAACTCAAAGTCACCCACATGGCACACTGAATACCACAAGCTAGTATATATGTGTCCTAGAGATTTAAACTTAATAACACCAAAACTTCAAAACTATGTATTATCTACTCATTTAACTTAGAATGAGGGTGACATTTATTGATGGGCACTGGAACATTTCTGGAGTGAACATGCCTGAAAAGGCAGTCATAAAAACCCTTTTGCACAAGTAAAATACATCACAGATAGATTCTGGAATATTCCTAAAGGTCCCCATGCTCATGCATGTCCCACAAAAACAATAGTAACCAAAAAGTAAAAACCTCAATCCCAGCATGTACAACTAAGCAAAGATTTAATAATTTCTCAAATGCTTAAAGTTGCCCCCACAGAGTAGAAAATCAAATATCACTAAATTAAGATCTAAAATTCTTTCATGCATAGCCTGTTACCTCTTTAGAAACACTACTGTAGTACTTTTTTTAAGAGAGAGAGAGAGAAAGAGAAACAATTTTTATTTAGTTTTTCATGTGCCTTTTGTTGCTCTGAGACTTCCATTGGGTACATGGTGCTGGGGTTTGAACTCATGTACTTGCATGTGCTGGGCAAGCGCCATAACTGCAGAGCCACCACTCCTGCCCCTACTGTAATTCTTTAAAACTCTGCTTCCCATTCAACACTTAAACAAAGATCAAGACCCATGCCAGAGCTTCTAAGTGGTGAAAAACTTACAGGGGACATTGTGGTATAAAACTTAGAAAGGACTCACATACAGTTGTTTCTGGTGGATCGTTTTGGAGCCACATATAACTTACTTCTGCTATTTGACCAAAGCACCAGTTTAAGTGACACCGAAACATTATACGCATTTAAATAAAACACATCTTAAAGTCTAGAGTCAGGCTGTAAAGTTCTCTTCTCTAGCATGGTTGAACAACATACCAGGGCAGGAGTTAGAAAGTGATATCTCCTCACCTGACCTCCTTTCTTCAGACCTCCACAAGAGAACAGGAAAGTTGAAGTTATTTTGAGAGTCTGGTCCATCCTTACTATTTGGATAGCCCTAGGACACACCCAAGTCTGAAAAGTGCTTGTGAATAGTTGCTACAGTCATAGAAAGTTCTCCCTCAAAGAGCCAAGTCTTTTTTTTTTTTTTTCTTTTTTAAGGGGGCGGGGGCCTGGAGCAGGTTACAGTGGTTGCCTGGCATGCGCAAGTACTCAAGTTCAAACCCAACACCAGGTACACAACAAAGTCTCGGAGAAACAAGTCACACGAAAAACTAAAAATTGCTTCTCTCTCTCACTCTCCCCTCTTTCTTTAAAATAAAAGAGAGAGAAAGAAGGGAGAGTGAGAGGAGAGAGAGAATCAATTTATTTTTTTCATCTGGCCTTTGTTTCTCCAACACTTAATTGTGTATGTGGTACTGGGTTTCAAACCCAGGTCCTCGTGCATGCCAGGCAAGCTCAGTAAATGCACAGCCACTACTCCGCCCACCCACCCCCAGTCTTCTTCTGGCCACATTAATCTCTCTCTATGTTATCCCAAAGTGTTATGATCTAGAAGCATTTCAGTTCAGTAAGAATCTGGGAGTTTTACATTCAAGGCAATAGGGAGATGGCTCAGAGGATCATGAAGATGGAACTAGAAAATGCTTAATGGGAAAGACTAGAGTTTTAGCTGCAGGTAAGAGAACTCAAAGAGGGTAAAAAGGCAAAAATGGCATTCAGGAATGTTGAGATGCTATAATATATTTCAGCAGAGAGAAATCAAAATGAATAGCACAGAGGGAGGAAAGACTGGGACCCATTCAGGAAACAAGGGCAGGAACACACAGGCCCATGTCCCACAGGCAACAATAAAAATACTGAAGAGCCAGCCAGGTCATCTCTTAAGTTTAGTGGTGAACAAGATGTCACAAAAGAGTCTGATCAAGGGACTGGCATGATTAGAGGTTAATTCAGAAAGATGAATCTGATGGAAAAAGGAAGAGATGATGGAAAGAGAGAATGGGAGATGGCTTAGGCAACATCAGGCGTGAAGAAGTAAGGTCAGCAAGAGGAAAAAGTGAGGGGCTGGAGCAATGGCTCAGATGTTACGGCACTTGGCTGGCATGCTCAAGGACGCAGGTTCGAACCCCAGCACCACATACACAAGTAAGTGTCAGAGGAACAAAAGCCACATGATGAAAAACTTAAAAAAAAGATTCTCTCACTGTCCCTCTCTCTTTGGGGAGGGAAAAAGAGGAAAAAGCCAAGTATCACCAAGAGAACACCACTATTTCCCTTTTTTTGGTTTTGTCTTGTTTTAAAGAGAGAAGGACAGTGAGAGAGAGAAGAGACAGAGAGAATCAATTTTTATTGAGTTTTTTCACATGGCTTTTTTGTTGCTCTGACAATGAGTTGTGTACGTGGGTGCTTGGGTTTGAACCCGTGTACTTGCGCATGCCAAGCAAGCGCCGTAACCACCGAACAACCACTCCAGCCCACTATTTCCCTTTGACTCAGCCATAAGGTAACGATTTAATTTTTTTTTTAAAGACAGAGAAGGACGGTAAGAGACACAGAAAGAGAGAAACAGCTTTATTCAGTTTTTCACATGGCCTTCATTGCTCCAACACTTAGTTGTACACATGGTCTGGGGTTTGAACCCGCGTCCTTGAGCTTGCCAGGCAAGCACTGAAACCGCTGAGCCACCGCTCCAGCCCCTATGATTTAAATATTAAAAGTGCTTTGCAATTCAAGCTTGCAACATTCTTTACATGCCACTAGCTGTCTGCTCACTACATACTTTCCAAAACTAAGGCACTTTCTGAAAAGATGCCACATCTCCAGGTGCTCAGTGATATTCCAAAAATCACATAAAGGAGCTGAACACACAATGTCAAATGCGTTCAAAGAAAAATACACAATCAGGTACAAAAAAAGCATTCTGTGTCAAGTATGGGACAAGCTTTGGCAACCAAGACCACCTAAATGGCAGACAGTCTTCTGAACAGAATGTACCCCCAGATGGGAAGACAAACCTCTATAAGTCAAAGTACACCAGGGATTCTAAAACACCAGGCTCACGGAAGATTTTCTAGAAAGCAACCATAAAATGGAAAGCTGTTCTGAAAAGAATACCATCAGGAATCCTCAAGACCTGAGTTCTAATACTACTTCTCTCACGACCAATGACAGGAGGACCTTGCCCACATTTCCCTCACTGTAAGAAGAAAACAAATCATGCCATTTTCAAGGTGTAACTCTCCTAATTAAAAGGAAGCAAGTGGGGCTACAGCGGTGGCTCGGCAGCTACATTGCTTGCCCAGCATGCACAAGTACATGTGTTCAAACCCCAGCACCATGTACACAAACGAAGTCTCGGAGCAGCGAAGGCCACATGAAAAACTAACTAAAAATTGTTTCTCTCTTTCTCTCTCTCTCTTAAAAAAAAAAAAAAAAAAAAGCAAGCAAGGAACAAAAAGAAGGGTCAAAGATCTTTATGGAGGCACAGGCCATGAGACTTCAGTCTTCAAGAAAACCAAGAGAGGGGCTGGAGTTGTGGCTCAGCAGTTGCAGTGCTTGCCTGGCCTGTGCAGGGACCTGAGTTCAAACCCCGGCACCAGATACTCTTTGAGGTCTCAGAGCAACGAGGGCCAAAGAGGAACTGAATAAAATTGATTCTTTCTCTCTCACTGTCCCTCTTTCTTTAAAAAAAGAAAACCAAGAGAAAATGAACGCACCCACACATCGTAAATATAGCACATTGAGCACTTTGGTCACATCAGGGCCAGTTCAGCCCTAACTAGCAGCATAACTTGAGGTTCCTGGGATCCACCAATGGGCATGTGACATTAGTGTGTTTGAGGAAAGAGAGACAGCAGACTTGAAAGCACACCCTAAAAGACAAAAGAGTTCAACTTCAGAATTTTCAGAGATAGAAAAGATGGCAAACTTCAATACCTGCAGGAACCAGGCACTGGTGAATATGATTATAAGAGAAGTAAGACAGGTGATGCCACAGGGACTCATGATCTGGAGAGCTCATGCCCCATCTGAAGAGGGGAGCTGCTACTCTACTGTAGCAGGCAGTTACCACATGGGAATGTGGACCCAGGGTTGCCAGATCTTCTAATTTTTAACAACTTAATTTGCATGTAAAATTTCTAGATATTTAACAGGAATAAAACAAAATACCTAGCAGCTGTTTTCAGCCCACAGGCTTGCTGATTAGATCCACTCCTACTCCAAAGGAAAAAGGCAGAGCAGTCAACAGCAAACGCAGCAGCACCTCCCAGGCCACAACCTGCTGCCGCGGGGCGCCACAGTGGTCCAGGCCCCTCCTCTAGGCCTCCAAGCAATGTCATCTGCCCAGACAGCTACCATGTCCCTGCCCAGGGCACAAGGCCAACCTGTTGCTCCTGAATTGTACTCAGAGACACCTACAAGGAGGTAGTCAAACACCATGCCAGGTACCTATGTAGAATTAGCCGCAACTCAGATATCATGACAGAGCCAGAGAAAAGAGCCAGAATCTCAGTATTTACTAAATGACAAGAATATAAACCAACCATCTACAGAGCAATCTGTAAGTAGCAAGAATCTTAAAAATGTTTATTCTTAGTGACCACAATTTCAGAAATCCTATGACAATCATCAGCAGATACAACTCAGTAGAGCATTTACCTAGCATGTGAGAGATCCTGGGCTCAATACCCAGCACAGCAAAATAAATACATACATACATACCTACATCCAGAAAGGTTGTCCCTTATAGTATTTCTTACAATAACAGAAAATAAGGGGGCTGGAGTGGCAGCTCAGTGGTTACAATGCCTTGAATGTACGAGGAAATGGGTTCAAACCCCAGCACCACGTACACTACAGTGTCAGAGCAACAAAAGCCACATTAAAAACTAAGTAAAACTGATTCTCTTTCTCTCTCACTGTCCCTCTTAAAAAAAAAAAAATCCTCTCTTTAGAAAAAAAAAATCAGAAAATAAAAACATGTTAATTACATAGTCACTAAAAATGTTTCAAAATATTTAGTAACAGGAAATATTCAAGGTAGACAAAGGATTACAAGCTTTACGTTTTCCCAGCTTTCTTTAAAACTCATATAAGGTTGGGGCTGGAGCAGTGGCTCAGCAGTTAGGGCGCTTGCTGGGCATGCTCGAGTATGTGAGTTCAAATCCCATAACAAAGTCTTGGAGCAACAAAAGGCACGTGAAAAACTAAATAAAAGTTGTTTCCCTCTTTCTCTCTCACTGTCCCTCTCTCTCTCTTAAAAAAAAAAAAAATCCATATAAGGTCATGGGGGAAAAAATTAAAGAGCTTCCAAAATACAAAGGTTAACAGAGTTATATGCAGATAATAGGATTTTTTTCATTTTTTGTATTTTCCAAATATTCTTTAATAAACCTGTTTTACAACTTTTTAAAAAGTAAATTACAGATTATTTTTTAAGGGTAAGTTTGGGCCCTGATTATAAGAGATGAAAAATTAATTTATTCTAACATTTTTGCCAAAAATCTCACTGAAATACATATATGGGTCTTCAGTCAAGTGGGGCAGTGAGTTTTGGCTTCAAGGGACCCAAGTTCAGTGCCAGCTCTGTGGCCTCAAGAAGCTTACTTTGATGCTCAATTTCAGTTTCTTTATAAACTGAGATTAACTGGGCAGCCCACATTTGTATGGGAGAAATTAGAGATATAACATCTGTGAGGCATAACTATACATCATGGATGCATAAAAGCCACTTTTCTTCTCTCCAGAATGTATCCACAGTAGGAATTCAGTAATTATCTGCTGACAAGTTGACATAATAAAATTAAGTTGAAACAGAAATCAAGTTTTAATCAAATTCTTGTAGTGTTGGATGGAATCTTACACACACTTAATGGTGAGCCATCCTTATTCTTTTAGTTTAACAACTGTAGCAGATTCTACCCCAGGAAGCCACAAGTCCCCATTCCGATATACATTTTCACATCACACTTCTAAGATTCATTACAGTTTATTTTCACCAAATCAACCCTCACATCCAAACAACCATATCATACTGGCTGCAGGGAAAAGAAAGAAGGGGATTAATATCAAGTCTTACAACACATCTGAAGAGTAATAAAAATAAAATGCTTTCCTTTGAACCATAATGGGCCTGCTGACCTTATTCTTTTCACACTATCATGAGTCAACAGAGCTGCTAAAAGTCAGATTTTAAAACATCTCATTCAGGCTACAAATAGAACAAAGAGTCTCCACTCTTTACCTCCTGCCTATTCTGTTTGACAGGTACAAAGGCACGTCTCCACAAAGGGGTTATCAGCTTTAACCTCAAAGGTAAGTAAAAATGAGTGGGGGAAAGGCCAGACTTCTCAAATCCACACACAAAGTGTGACATACAATGGGTGGTCCAGGCCCAAACTTGGCACAAGAGCCAAGATTTCTCAGTCTCCTATAGGCTGTGTCCTACCTTCTAGTTCCAGTGCAAGGTAGCTCCTTGGGGGTTCTCTAAACTCAACTTCAACTACCTGCAAGCAGGGACTGAATTTTATTCATTCATGTTCCCTGCTTCACCCCACACAGGGTCTGGTGGACACAGGGCACCAATGAATGTCTGCCAATGGAAGGACCAAGGAAAATCCACAGTTTTGGGTTCTTAAAGCCTTTTAATCAACAGTTAATGAATATGCAGCCTATGCAAAGTACAAAAGGCAATGAATATAGGACATAACCTCTTTGGAGAAAGCCATGCAGACTCCCAAATGGCTCTAAAAAGTCAGCCACAGGAAGGAGGTGTGTCTCACACCAGAAATCCCTTTAAATGCCAGAACACTTCAACCATTCCAGCTTTCCCAATAGCCAAAAACAACGGAAGTGCCATCAAGTGACAGTTGTATACTTCAAGTCACTGGTCCCTCTTTCCAAACTTGGCAGCCTGGCTCTTAGTGGAAAAAACAAGTTGGAATGAGCTTTCTGTAATTACAAAAAGAAGAAAGTAAGCTTGAAAGGAAGGAAGGAAGGAAGTACATCTCTGTGCGGGCAGGGGGTTTCTCAGTTGATGTTATAGACCAATTGCTTGAATTATTCAGGGTTTAACATAACCTCATCACAAGAAAAGTGCCAAGTGAAGCAGTCATGTGAAAACAGAAATGCCTTGAATCAATCAGATCAGAGTTTGAATCCTAGCTCTACTACTTACATGCTCAATGACTTTCCTCTCCACTCACAGCTTCCTCATCCGAAAACCTGGCAAATGTCACCTACCTTATCTGTTAAATAACAGCAAAGCACTATGCCCAGGGCCTGGCACATGGTAAGTAAGCACTTGATCATTAGTAGTTTTTTTTTTTTTCTTTTCCTTTTCTCTTAAGACAGGCTCTTGGGGCCGGAATGGTTACGGCACTTGCCTGGCATGCCTGTGGACCCAGGTCTGAACCTATACACAGCAAAGTGTCAGAGCAACAAAACCTACATGAAATACTAAATAAAATTGATGCTGTCTTTCTCTCACTGTCCCTCTCTCTCTTCAAAAAAGAAAAAAAAAAAAAAAAAAAAAAAAAAAGACAGGTTCTTCTTATGTTACCCAGGCTGGCCTTGAATTCCTGGGCTTAAAGAGATCCTCCAGCCTCAGCCTCCCCCATAGTTGGGACTACAAGTGTGTGCCACCATACCCAGCTTAATTAGCAGCTATTTTTAAAAGTTCTGACAGAGGGCTGGAGTGGTGGCTCGGCGGTTACCATGCTTGCCTGGCATGTGCGAGTATGCAAGTTCAAAACCCCAGCACCATGTACACAATGAAGTGTCTGAGGAATGAAAGTCACATGAAATAAAAATTGCTTCTTTCTCTCTGTCCCCTCTTTCTTTAAAAAAAAAAAAAAAAGTTCTGACAGAGAAGAATTCTGAAAGACTCAAACTGTAAATTAATTAGAGGGGGGAAAGCGACCACTTAAACTCAACATACAATTGAAGAATGCCTGGCTTTTCTCAATAACATATCTGATCACAAAGCATGCTTCTGCATCTGCTTTTCCCTGGTACCCTGAGTCCAGATGCAGACAGGAAGAATAGAAAGGCTCCAGCTTGGAAGTCAGGGGACCTGAATGTTAATCCTGGTTTGTTCCCCATGTGGCCCTAGATAAGGTAGCTTTACCTCTCCCGTCTTCAGTCTCCTTATCCACGTTAAAGGACTGAAACTGGTTCTTTTGATTATGAAGATTAATTTAAATATCACTTTTGCCATGAACTACAAATCCACATTCTCCAGACTAAGGAAATACCATCATAAGCCAAATTTTTTGCATGGCATATATTCAGATTAATGATGATTTTCTGAATACCAAGCCTTTACAGTTACAGGGACACAAAGGATTCATGCATCTTAGGGCTTATTCAACACTCAGTATATAAGAGCCTATAGTTTTATCAGGAAAAGGACACCTTCAGACTTTTATAATGCCAGGTATCCTGCCCTGGAAAACACATACATACCCCACAGATCATTCCTATACAACCTAATATTATGATACCAGTGGGTCTATTGGAACCAGATAGTGCCACCCTTCCCACCTAACCAAACAAATTTCTGGAAATAACCAAAAAGGGAAAAGTAATCCTGGAGTTAATTAGCCAAACCAAATGAGATTTTTCTCTTTAATTATTCCAACCCATGACACCCAGTAGCTACCTGATGTCCACTCTAAATCCATCATTCATAAGTGTCTGTTAAGTAGCAGGCACAACAGTCTCAGAGATGGATCCAAGGATGAATAAAAACAAACAATTACCCCACTACCAAGAGTTTAGGTCCACAAGGGAAGGTGTGAGCAGATACTCAAAGCATTCAACACCAACATTTGTACCACTTCGTTTTTCAATGAACTGTAGAAAGAACACATTTACACTGTTCTCCCAAACTGTGAATTCAGATCTTCTTGCACTTCATCTAAATATAGAAATTTTTTTGAGTTGACTATTTTTTCACTTCTTCTAAGGACAATGCATAACTAGTAGGAGATAGATCCACAGAAGAGAAGTTAATTCATTATGGAAAACAGATGTTTTAAGGTCTACGGGCTCAACTTTATGGGAAAAACCCAGTCAGGAAGGATTATCATTTATCCATGCATACGCCTGTGAACACCATGAGAGACCGTGAACACCAGAAGGCAGCAGCAACACAGAACAGGGCTTTGGAAAATGCTTATCAAATGAAAATGCTCAATGGAGGCATAAAAACATGCAGACTTCCTCCCTCCTACTCTTGACAGCCTAAGCCCCACATCACTCCACTCAAATTCTTAGTACTGTACTATTCCATAACTAGTACTAGATAAGAACTCATTTCTTCTTGGGAGGGGAACATATAGAACCATCCGAGAAGCTGCATGTCTCCTTGAGAAAACAAATATGCCCATTGAAAAGAATGTGTGTATAAATGTAGAGGTTCACAGGCCATCTCTGGATGACTCAGGTTAAGAACTCCTTAAGTAAATCGCTAAACATTACACTTGAATTAATAACAAAATCCTAACCAGCCAAGTTGTTTATTTGGCAAAAACAAGATCAAGGATCAAGGAAGCCAGACAGACTTGGGTTTCAAACCAGGTTTTATCATTTGCTGGCTGTGTGAGGTTAGAGAAGCAAATCTGCCTCTCTTCAGTCAGTGTCTTCCTCTGTGAAACGGGTTAACAACAGTTGCTCAGTCCAAACTAACATCAGATGAGATGAGCAGACATGACATGCTTGATACATTGCCTTGCACACAATTCAGGCTCAGAAATGGAAGCCACTGCAACATTTCCTTTAGTCTACAGACCACACTTACCTCCCACTGCCAACTTCATCCTTATTCAGAATTGTACTAGTAACTCCCATGAGATCTCAGGGTACAAGACAGAAAAAATAAGAGACCCTAAGAATGTACAAGGTCACAAAATACAGTTCTAATTATCCCTCCAAGTTAAATGCTTGGCTTTAACCCATGAAGGCCCATTTGACAAGACAGTCCGTAATCCCTTTCTGTGTAAAACCAGGTCAGCTGTCAGCATGTAATTGTTCTATTAGGACAAGTCAATTTTTAGAGGAGATGAAAACAAACTATTTGATCAAATGCTAACCTGCAAAAACACACTGACAGGGAAACAAGACAAAGGAATTCGTTTCTTAAAATTATTCTCTGTGACACTTTTAGTTAACAGTGGATATTTAAGGACCTTAATCAGCCTTTCTAACCTACCACTCAGCTCTCCTCCCACCTGCTAAAAGCTAAAAGAATTAATTCAGTTCTTAATGTTCTCACCTTCAAATCTGACCTAGGATCCAGAAGGTTGATTTTAAAGTTATACAGAATCTATCATTCTGATTCCTTCTACAAATTTCTCAAGCGTTTCTAAATATTTGACTTCAATGAGAATAAAATGCATTTCCACTTTAAAACAATTTTTCATCTCTAGCAATGCAAAATTTCTTTGTTTAATCAGTCCACATACCACTAGCCAGTGTTTAATCGGGCCTTTATCTAACATCATCAACCATGTGGGTTGCACAGCCAAGTCTAAAAGTTTCAGATAATGGTCTCATTAACAGCAACAAATTGGTTCAAAGATGAAATATGTATCAATATGGCTAAAAAACCCTTTAAAGTTCCAAGCATCAGAACTGCAGAAGTGTAATTAACTCCTCCAGCACTCCAACTGCACGCCTGACACTCCCACATGCAAAGAGGCTGCAATGCTGCATGAATAAGATAATAAAAATAGAATTTCACACCCACATACTGTATTCACAACATAAATGTAGACACACACACACACACACACACACACATAAATATCTTCATATTGACTACACTGTTGACCTTGGGATAGTTATTTATAAAGCCTGAAACTCACAAAGGGAGAACTAAGATTCCTAGTGACTAAATCCCAAGGTTTAACACATAACACACACACACACTATCTCTCTACTTGACCAGGCTTCTCCATATCCTAGTCAATGCAAATGACTGAACAAGTACTCTAATTAGAAATACCTGGGCAAGCCAGACTATGATAAGGTATCTACTGTATAAACATATATATACACACAGATACTTTCATTGGTATATAATAGGAAAAGAAAAAAAAATCAGTAATACAAACCAATTTCTTATCTTAGAAAGAGAGGGACTTTTAAACAAGTTTTTTTCCTCCTCTTAACCAAGAACAATATTGTTATGGAACCCCAATGGAAATAACAAAAACAATGCTATAGTGCTACTATTTAGCTTCAGCTGTTGGAAAATAATTTGTGAAGACCATAAAACATTAAATGCAAATCACACAAAATTTTAAGATGGTAAATAAAAGGTTTTGAAAAGTTCAGAGTACTTATAAAACGTGATTAATCTGACACCTATGTGTGTTTCTTCTACACTCTCTCTCTCTGTCTCTCTCTCGTTTCTCACCAAAAAATGTAACACTCCCTCTCAGCAGTCCTAAAACATTGGCTTTCCTTACCAAAAAAAAAAAAAAAAAAAAAAAAAAAAAAACACTTATTCAGGGCCAGTAGACAGGGACCACAACAGTTCCTTTGACTGGGTAGTATTCAAATAAATGAAAATGCATGCCAGCCTTTGTACACACAGACCTCTAAAAGCCACACTGCACTCCATCCGTGGACAGTTCAACAAGTTGGCCACCACAATAAAGTTATTAAAGATATTAGAGAACACCAAGAAACAACTTCAGACAACTCAGATAAACCCACCAATATTACTGCATTTATGAGGGAATTAAGAACACCTATTAGTGATTAACAGGTGAACTTATTAAATGCCATTTAAGTCATTTTTCTTTCCTTAGCAATTGTTAACTTAACTTTTTTTTGGGGGGGGCTAGGCAAATAGACTACAAAAGAGTTAGATAAGCACTTCAAAAGTCTCAAGAGAGAATAGATCCCTTCTGCCAAATTCACACATTATCTCTCTACTCACAAGGATAAAATAGTTACAAATGGTATGTTGAAACTGCTAATTTTGTATTAAATGGTGAACCCAAGATTATCTCCAAAGCATAGCACTACTCATAATGGATAGCTGGCCAAACTACTGTGGAGAAAGAGTACAAGTTAAAACACAAGATAAAAATCACAAACTTCAAAAGTCTCCCTCAAAAAGTGAAGAACCATGTTAAAACATCCCTCTCCCCTGCTATGGAAAGCTGTAAATCAAACATGTCTAAAGACATAAGGACACAGTGAAAGCCTCAAAGAGAGACAAGAAGTCACAAGGAATAGATTTAAGATTAAACTATTCTTGAAGGCTGCAACAGAAATGTTTAGGATTATCTGCGAAAGCTTTTAAGTTAGAGATGGCGGTACAGCAACATTATAAGCAAGAAAGTCCAAAAGCCTTTAACATCTGTAAGTCACAGAACTCAACCTTGTTTCCCCTTTTATTTATCAGACAGAAATTTAAGACCAGGACAAAAGCCCTAAAGGCAAAACTGATTAATCACAGTATAGGTACATCCTCGCTCTTTGTAAGGACACACCTCTAAGGAGTCAACTGCACAGCCTGCAGTTCTATCTGGGCTGGGCTCTGTGTCTGCACCAAAGAGGAAAAAACAGAAGTCTACACTTTGGGCAGCTATGCAATCTTTCCATACAGCCCCCTTTTCTTCGTTACTCGCCCAAGAGTAAAAAGCACAGAAGGCCCAAAGTTTAGGCCCTGAAGCCATAGCCATCCCATCGCCCCAAAAAGTTCCAAGACAGATCAACCATTTCAAATCACCCCCACCAGAGGCGCGCCTATTAACAGCACCAAGTGCGCTGACCCTCTATTAACAAGTTGATAAAAATCATGTCCAAGGAAGCGGGAAATCTACCCAGCTGACCATCAGCAGAGGCTCCAGAGGAGAGTCCCTCCTCCAAACCATGGAACAGCTTAATGCTCTCCTTAGCCAGCTTCCTCTGGAACGCAGACCTCTTTCATTCCCAGTAAGGTGGAGGCCTGTCAGCGAGCGTCCCTGGCTGGGATTTGCAAGCCGCCACATTAGTACTTGCCCAAGGGGCCGGCAGGAGGTCTCCCACCGGTCCAGAGTAATCTGAGGGACTCAGCGACGGCTGCCTCCCACCATCACTGCAGGGCACCTCCGATTCCCACTCCTCATCCAGCCCTGCCACTTCCCTGCCTGCTACTGCTTGTCCAGATCCTTGCCAAGGAGGGTCTGCGCCCAGGTGAGGTTGGCGACAGGTTCCAAGGGAAAATCCTGATGGTGTGCACCCCGAGACAAACCGGGGCGTTCCCAAAAGCAGCATGCATGGACGGAAAACACAGCCTAAGACCTGAAACAAGCCACCCCATCCCTCAACACTTGTCTTTCCAAAGTTGGCACTCAACAGGTAGTTCCCAGGACTTCCACCTGAGGCAGACAGAAGTACCCAACGGGCTCAGGGGGCCGCCCCAACGTGAGTGCGGTGCTCCGCGGCTCCCTCTCCCCTCCCCGCACCCTCTGGAGGTCGAGCCCCCACGTGCGCTCAATCCCGCTGCAGCGCCCCGGAGGCCCCGTCCCGCCCGCCCGGGCGGGATGCCGCGGGCCTCCTCGCCGCCCCTCCCGCCCGCCAGTCAGCCAGCCCGCGGCGGGGTCGGCGGGCGCAGCCCCCGGAGCCATCTTGTGGCGGCGGCGGCGCGGGGCCCGGGCGGCGAGCAGCTACCTGCACGATCTCGCCCTCAGCGCTGAGCGTGGCCCCGGCACGCGAGAAGCGGCCCGTGAGGCCGGTGGTGTAGGTGGTGTAATCGCCGCTCGGGCTCGACTCGAACAGCACCACCTCCACGAACGCCGTCTCCTTGGCCCGCGCCGCGCCGGGCCCCGCGGCCGCCAGCAGCAGCCCGAGCAGCAGCGGCAGCGGCGGCGGTGGTGGCAGGCGGGGGCCGCGGGGGCGGCGGCGGCGGCGGCGGCGGCCCGGGGCCCCTGGGCGCCCGCCGGAGCGCGGCCTCATGGTCCTGCGGCGGGAGGGCGCGGAGGGCGGGCGCGGCCGGGCATAGTCGCGGGCCGGCGGAGGACCGAGCTAGGGCGGACGCCTCACAGCCCCATCGCGACGGCAGCGGCTTTGTGGGTCGCAGGCTCCACTCGGTTCCCCCGGCCGTCGCGCCGCGGCCCTTTCATCTGCTCCACGTGAGGGGTTATCCCCGCCCCAGCAGCGTCGTGACCCACTCTCCCCTCCCTCCCCGCGCTCAGCCGCCGCCGCGGCTGTTGGGGAGCTAGAAGGCGGGGCGGGCGCGCCTGCGGCGGCGGGAGGCGGAGCCCTGAAGCTGAGCACGCCCCGCCCCGACCTCCGTCTGCGCTCCTCCCCTCGTTCTCGCTCCACCCCATCGTTCTTGCTCCGCCCCCTACAGCGCCTTGCCCCGCCTCATCGCCCTCGCTCCGCCCCCTCTCGCGGTCTTGCTCCGCCCCCTCTTCCTCACTCCGCCCCCGCCTACCAGCTCTACTCCGCCCCTTCATCCGCGCTCCGCCTCCACCGCCCTCTTTACTGGGCGGCCGACATTTCTCCTGGCTGTCGCCACGGTTCGGCGGGAACGGGCCGCGCAACCTGCTCCTGGACGACGTACGTCCTGTCTGCGGGCCCCGCTCGTCCTGGTCCGGTGCAGGAGTTAGAGCCATTCAGGCAAGGAAGGCTCCTCGAACCTAATCCAGAGTTCCAGGAGGGCTGGGCGCCGCCACCCGGCACTGTATGCCCCACCCCCACCTCCGGGATCGAACGGGAAAGGCCTCGGCGGTCTGGAGCTGATGGCTGCTCGGCTGTGCCATGACGGGTCTGATTTTGTGCCGGGGTAGCTCAGACAGTTCCTCTGCACTGGAGGAATACACTAGTGGAGCAGCCCTTGAAGAAGTCGTTTGGATTCTACTGGAGTTCATCTGTCTGCAGCCCCAGAGACTGTAACTCAAATATCCCCTGCAAAAGAAGTTCTGAAACTTTGAAGGGTGAAAGAGTCCAACACCTTTACTGCACAGACAGATGGCTGCCAAAGACACGTGCTCAAGGGCCCAGAGGTTCCCGACACCAAGAAGATAAACTTTTGGCTCCCCACGCCTTCTTGCAGCGGGTCTTTTCCTTTCTCATCTAATCAAAACCCTCCTTCGAAAGACACATTAAATTCCAACTTCCTCTGTGTGTCTTCCTTCCCTGACCAGAATGGTTTGTTCAGATATTTGCAAATATTTGGTTAGGATGATCTGCTTCTACTTGCTACCACACCCGAAATATTAAAAACACAAAAAAGAAAACTCATTGAGAATTCTCTTGAGTAAACAACTTACCAAAGTTACATTTTAAAAGTAGAAAAAATATTTCAAAGTGTGGACTAGAAAATACACTTCAAAAGATATCTACAGATTTGTTACCACATTTGGACCACCCAGAGCCTCCGCTCAGGAGGGAGGCACCTGGAAAAGTAGGACGCTGGGGAGAAAGGCTTCTTGGGTTTTCTAAAACCAGACTTCTAGAGCTGACTTCTGGGCACCCTCAGTCCTGACAATCCCCTTCCTAAGGGGTGGCACCATCTAGTCTTTAAGGGAGAGGACAATCACATATGTCCCTTAATATTTAAAATTCAAGGTCATCACCAACAGATGAATGGGTAAACAAAAATGAAATACTGATACACGGTGCATTCCTGGATGAACCTTGAAAACAAGCTAGGTGAAACATGGAATACACAGATGCACAGAACATATAGAGATAGAAAGCAGGTTAGTGGTTGCAAGGGTTGGGGATGAGCAGGGAGTAGGAATGGGTAGAGACTGCTAATGGGTTTCTTTTGGGAGTAATGAAAATATTCTGGAATTAGATAATGATGATGGTTGTATACTTTGTAATTATCTAAGAACCACTAAGTTGCACACTCTCGAAGGGTGAATTTCATGGTTTGTGAATTGTATCTATCTCAGTACATCTATTAAAAAAAATTTAAGGGGCTTAGTGGCTGGAGCACTTGCTGGCATGTGTGAGGACCCAGGTTCAAACCCCAGCACCACATACACCACTAAGTTTCAGAGAAACAAAGGCAGGATGAATAAATAAATAAAATTGGTTCTCTTTCTCACTTTCTCTCTCTGTCTCTCAAAAAAAAAAAAAAAAAAAAAGAGGGGCTGGAGCGGTTATGGTGCTTGCCTGGCATGCGCAAGTACACCAGTTCAAACCCCAGCACCACATACACAACGAAGTGTCTGAGGAATGAAAGTCACATGAAAAAACTAAATAAAAGTTGCTTCTCTCTTTCTCTCTCTCACTGTCCCCTCTTTCTTTAAAAAGAAAAAAGAAAAGAAAGAAAAAGAAAAGGTCTTTAGCTGGGTGTGGTGGTATGCACTTGCAACCCCAGCTACTTGGGAGGATAGGGCAAGAGGATCACTTGAGCCCAGGAGTTTGAGGAGACCAGCCTGGGCAACATAGTATAACCCCATCACTTTGGTAGAACAGCAGTGTTCATGAGACCCTGAATTGGACTCCCCCAGCACTATAATAACAAAGTCTACTATTCCTATGTCATTTATCACCTTCCAACATACTAATTTGCTTACTTATTTTTATATGAATAAATCTTTTTTATTTTTAAAGAGGAGTGAGAAATAGAGAGGAAAGAGAAAAATCAACTTTATTTTTTCATTTGGCCTTTGTTAATCTGACACTTATTGTATGTGGTGCTGGGGTTTGAACCTGGATCCCTGGGCAGGCAAATGCTCCAACCACTGAGCCACAGCTCCAGCCCTTGCTTACTTATTTTTGTCTCTACCCCCACATACACACATGCCAGAGAACAAGACTATGATGATAGGGACCTTTATCTTATTCACTGATAGGCCAAAGCTGCCTGGCCCAGAGTAGGCACTTAATAAATATTTGTTGCATGAATTAATAACTAAATGAATAAGTGATAAGCTCATCATGGTGTATCCCTCCCATTCTGCAGACATTTGGAGCAGCTTGTTAACAGCTGCTTAGAAGCACTGTGCTTCATGGGACCAAAATAAATTCTGAATGTGAAGAAGAACAACAGTACTTCCCTCAGAACTGAATGAAAACCCAGGTGGGGGTCACAAAAGAAACTAGTTTTGATTTTTTTAAAACTATGCTTAAAGAAAGATACACTTAATGAGACATAGGCCAGCAACACAGAGGAAACAGTGATTCATCTCCCAGCAGCTTAGCTGTTTAGAACTAGAGGTATTTAACAAGTAATGAAGTTACTGGCAGGCAGTAAAGGGAAATCGAAAATAACTTCAAATAAATAAGAGATAAGACCCATCAGCTGGAGAGAAGGATAGAATCAGAAAGCTGGATCAAGTGATACAAATGGAGAAAAGTGTTGCACATTCATTATCTTGTGAGGCACATCCCTAGTAAATCATCCTGGGTGTAACTTATTCCTTTCTCTACGTATCAGACACCACTGTGATGAAAATAACCAAGAACAGGTGCATTAGCATCACTTAAAGTTGCCAGACCTTTGACAAACCTCACAAAGTTAAGCTAAACACCACATAAAGCTTTAGGAAATTTTCTGCCATCAAAATTCTATTTGTGGCTGGGCACCGTGGCACACGATTGTAATCCCAGCAACTCAGGAGACCAAAGCAAGAGAATCACAAGTTCAAGGCCAGCCTCAAAAACTGCCTCAAAATAAAAATAAAAAAGGACTGGGAGGAGGGGAGGCTGGAGTGGTGGCTCAGTGGTTACAGCACTTGACTGGCATGCACAAGTACGCAGGTTCGAACCCCAGCACCGTGTCCAAGCAACAAAAGGTACATTAAAAACTAAATAAAAAATTGATTCTGTCTTTCCCTCTCTCTCACTTCTCTCTCTCACTGTTCCTCTCTCTTTAAAAAAAATAAAAATTTAAAAAAAGGACTGGGGATGTAGCTTATCGGTAAAGCATACCTAGGTTCAAACCCCCGCAAAAAAAATAAAGAAAAAAAAAGACCTATTTATAGAACCAAATATGGAAGTTCAGGCATTTCAAATCCATGATATGTGCTTTGGTACCTAAAGAGACTATATCTATGCTAAAAACAAGACATGGACATGGATATTCACTGTAGGATTATTTCTAATAAAGAAAGTCAAAACAACCTAAATGGGGCTAGTGCAGTGGCTCAGCAGTTTCGGAGCTTGCCTGGCATGCTCAAGGACATGGGTTCAAACCCCAGCCCCAAGTACACAACACAGTGTCAGAGCAACAAAAGCCACGTGAAAAACTAAATAAAATTGATTCTCTCTTTCTCTCTCTCTGTCTCACTGTCCTCTCTTTAAAAAAAAAAATTTAAATGTTTACCAATAGGGAATTAGTTAAATAAATATGTTGCATCCATCTAATATTGAATATTTATTTTTAAAAAACTTTACAAACTTGTATGGAATGGTTATATATATATACAAACACATATACATATGTGTACATATACATATACGTGTGTGTATACACCTATGTATATATACATAGGTGTATAGACACATATACACATGTGTATATACATACACATGTGTATATACAAATACATGTGGGTATATGTACATGTGTGTATACACACATACATATGTGTGTATACACATACACATGTGTACATATGCATGTGAATATACATATACATATGTGTATATACATATACATATGTGTGTATGCATATACATATGTGTGTATATATACATATACGTATGTATATATATGAAAAAGGTGTGCATTCGGTAGGCTACAATGGAAGGGCAGGAGTGGGCATGGAGAAAATGTATGCATGGAGGTTTGCAAGCATTACAGAAGGAGACTTAAGAAACAAATAAATGATGTAATCCCAGCGACTGGGGGAGGCTAAGGCAGGAGGATCACAAGTTTGAGGCCAGCCTCAGCAACTGGGCAAGGCCCTAAGCAACTTAGCTAGACCCTGTCTCAAAATGGAAAAAAAAAAATAAAGGACTGAGGATGTAGCTCAGCGGTTAAGCACCCCTGGGTTAAATCCCCAGTACCAAAATAAATAAATAAATAAATGACTGTCTCTGGAGAGTCATCTGGGTGACTGGGAAGCAGAAAAGAAAGGGAGATCTGCTTTTCCTGAATACCCTTTGTACGTACTGAATTTTGCTCCATGCATATATGTTACCTACTCAAAAGTAATAAAATAAAATAAATAAGGAGACTAATCTGCTAAATCAACAAATGATAATATTCGTTTTCTATTTGCAAACACATCTATTCAATAAACTTTATTGAACACCAATAAAGTTATGCCACAGTAAGACATGCCTATAGTTACAGAAGATGTCACTACTGGGAGAAGCTAGGTAATGGGCACATGGGTCCTCCTGTACTATGTTTGCAACTTCTTTTAAATATTTTTTTAGAGGTACAGAGAGAGAGAGGGAGGGAGAGAGAAAGAGAGAATCAACTTTATTTAGTTTTTCATGTGGCTTTTGTTGCTCTGACACTTTATTGTGTACATGATGTTGGAGTTCGAACCTGCACACTTGCACATGTCAAGCAAGCACCGTAACCACTGACCCGCAGCTCCAGCCCCTTCTTTTAAATATTTAAAAGTAAAAATTAAGCCCAGCATGGTAGCACACGCCTGTAATTCCAGAGACTCTGGAGGCTGAGGCAGGAGGATCACAAGTTTGAGGGCAGCCTCCACAACTTAGTGAGAACCTGTCTCAAAATAAAATATATGTATGTAAAGTGCTGAGGATGTGGCTCAGTGATAAAGTAACCACTAGCTCACTCCCTAGTACCAAAAAGTGAAAAATTAAAAAAATAAAGATTAAATCTAAAAATGGATTAGCCAGTGCCTAAATTCAAGTACTTCCTTCCTTCTGCAAACATTTATTACGATATGAGACAAAGAAGTCAATAAAAGATTCCAGTGAACTGTAAGCATACATTAACTACATTTTACAAAATAATTTAAGACTTTGGATCTCATCTTGCTTTTCTAAGGTGATTCAAATTTAAGACATGCTAGAATTCTTCTACAGTGTTTAAAGCTATTTCTGGAAACTTTCAGTTATTGTATTTAAACATCATATAATTCTCTTGAAAGGTACAATAGCTGTTATACAGGCAAGTAGCGGCAGTTCTTTCAAAACCCTTAGAAGTCTCTCTTCCGCCTTTGAAGTACACCATCAATCCACGTCTACTTTGAGCCTTAAGGCAGAAGGCCAATCTAGGCCCCAACTCATCAGTGGTTTAAACCTTGCTTCAACCTGTCCCTGCTTTGCAATGGCCACTCAACCAGGAGTAACAAACTCAAACTCAAATAATGCTCCAGGGGCCAGGCAGGGAATGTGACTAAGTGAGGTGGGCCAGGTGTAAGCAAGAACATCCTGACAAAAGAGGTAGGAAATGGCACTGGGGCTTCAAATGGGAATAGCTTTGGCAGTGTGGCCTGGGGAACATTTGGCTGGTCTAGAGGGCTATTCCAGCTTGTTGCTGCTATGGGGAACATGGGCCCAATATCCACAGACTTCTGATTTGTTCAAAAGAAGCAAAAATCCAGATGTATTTGCAGCACATCCTGGTTCTTTAAATATTTGCAATAGGTTTTAGAGATTTGCATTACCGTGGGTGCTGAATAAACATATCTTCAGGCCAATTTTGGCTCAGGAGACACAGAAGAGAAATCCAACAGAGAAAATATGAATTGTTAACAAGTAGTAGAACTCTCCTTTCTAGGCTATCAAGGTAGAGGAAGAAAAAGCTACAAGATCTGAGAAGTATAAATACTGCACTATATATAGGAGAGAGTACCCGTGGGCAGCACCCTTCACAAGAGGTGCATATCTTGAGGATGCAATAGTTAACTGAAGTAGAAATGTAATCACATGCCTATTTGGCCAAGAAAGACCAATGATGGATGAGGGGTCATTAAACTTTCCAAAGATAGATAAGTCAGGTTGCTTTTACACTGATTATACCTCTATTTGAAGATAAAGAAAAAAAGATTAGGAGAAAACACAAGGAGGAAATAAAGGCCAATTACTTGCTTTGAACAACTGCATTGGACAGGATGACTTAGCACAGAAGTGAGTTAATAGGAGAGAAAAGAGAGCTAGGGTGATAATATAGAGATATCCTCTCCATTCTCAGCGCCTGGAAAACAGCATTGGCTTGAAGGCAGGTGGTAATGAACAGGAATTATTATTATTATTATTATTTAGAGAGAGGGACAGTGAGAGAGACAGAGAAAGAGAGAAACAACTTTATTTGGTTTTTCACATGGCCTTCGTTGCTCCCACACTCAGTTGTGTACGTGGTGCTGGGGTTGGAACCCGGGTCCTCGTGCTTGCCAGGCAAGCGCCGAAACCGCTGAGCCACCGCTCCAGCCCCATGAATAGGAATTATTGACTCAGTGTCTGTTCTTGTGGATAATTCATCCCTTCCAGCCATGCCGTGGGGCTGTCAATCACAAAGCTCACATTCTAACAGAGTTGAGCATGTGACCCAGAATGGCCAGAGTGCTCCACTCCCCGGCTATAATGGTTGGTTCAGAGGCAAGGACAAGACCAAAGCAGAACCAGTCAGTCTTCCCTGAGGGCCGGAGCGGTGGCTCGGTGGTTACAGCGCTTGCTTGGCATGCTCCAGGACATGAGTTCAAACCGAGCACCACGCACACAACTAAGTGTGGAAGCAACAAAAGCCACATGAAGAACTAAATAAAACTGATTCTCTCTTTCTCTCACTGTCCATCACTCTAAAAAAAAAAAAAAAAAAAGGTCTTTCTGAAATTTGGTCCATTGCAACTTATCAGGAAGATCTTTAGGATTTCAAACTGTAAATATTATGTAAATTTAAACTATTTGTGGCTATTCTCCTCAACCACATAGAAAATGTTCCTGTGGATGAAAAAAAAAAAGAAACAGCAGAGTCAAGATGAGCTAAGACAAACAAAAAGAGAAAGAGGACTGGCCACATACCTTGAGCACCCGGCTCCATGCCTGTAAAAAGACTTCTCATAAATACAGCATTAAAGCTGCCTAGACCAATGACAGTTACAGCAGCAACAGGGAACACACACAAACACACACACATACAATAAAACCAAAGAAACTCTGAGGTGGAGGTAGATTAAGAAAGTTGAATTTTGCTAAAAATAGTTGAATCAAAGCATTTCATTTCGAGATGTCTAGTGTTAAAAAAAATCTTTTGGAAATCAAAAGAAAGAACAAAGAATTCTAAAGCAAAATGCCTAAAATAAAGAAGCGCTAAATGTATTAATAAGTGAATGAATACTTAAAGTTTCTTATCATTTCAATTTGAGGGCACTTAGAAGAAACTCAGGATGTAGACGATGACAAAATTACAATCTCCAAACGTAACATGGAATTAAGATAGGCCTCACATTTTATTGCTGAAAGACACTTTAGAGATCATATGATATTGTTCGTGTTGCTGCCATTTGTTTGACAGATGAGAAAACCAAGACCTAGAACCCACTACAAACTAATAGACCAATAAAATTATAGAACATGCTATGCCTTCTCTTTTATGCTCGGATGGTTCTTGGCAACCGTTAAACACTGAGCAGGTCCATGATGGGGAAGAGAGATTTCTCACAAGTTAGCTTAATTTGCTTGTATTTGAAGCACTGATTTGCAGCAGTACCACCTTCTCTGGCCCTGGTCTTCTGGAGCCTTGAGGTTCTTGTAAACCCCAGTCATTCACTCCCAAGGAGTTGATGACAATCCCTTTCCAGGAATGGCCATATGAGGAGCCTTACTTCTGTGGCTCTTACTGTTCCCCTAGCTCTAGGCATCTTCTCTCTTTCCATCTAAGATGCAAGGAAAAAGAAAAATCAAGAAACAGCAACCTGGAACTGGAGCAGTGGCTCAGCAGTTTTAGTGCTTGTCTGGCATGCGTGAGGACCTGGGTTCAAACCCCAGCACCACATACGTAACTGAGTGTTGGAGAAATAAAGGCCAGATGGAAACATAAATAAAATTGATTCTAAAAAGGAAAAAGAAATATCAATCTGAACTGAAACAATAATAAGAAGGAGGTTTGAAAGAAGCCAAAGAATTGATGATGCAGAATAGCAGCTGGGGCATCCATCCCCTTTGGAGGACAATCTCACTAAATCTATCAGATTTTAGAACTCATATATCCTTTGGATCAAGCAAGTCCACCAGTGTAAACTTATTTTGCTGGTCCTTTCACAATTGTCTGCAAACTTTACAAGAATGTTCACTATTAGCATTGTTCACAGAAACCTGAGATTACAAACAGCCATCCCACATCCACCAACGCAAGACGGGTTAGGGACAAATGAGGTGGGAGCCTAAATGTGCTTCAAAATAATGCAGTGGGGAAAGGGACAACAAATGGAGGAAAGGTGAAACAAGACTGGGCAGATGTTGCTAATTATTAAAACTGCTAGGTTCAAGAGTCTGCATTATTCCATTCACTCTTTTGTATATGTGTGAAATTTTCCAAGGTAACATTTTTTTAAACTTTAAAATCTTGATAGATCCCTTAATGGAACACTCTGCAGCAATTAAAAATGAAGAAGACCTATATGTGCAAGAATATTATAAATCTGCTTTATAGACCAATACTGCAAGAGTTCTAGTACATTGCTATATACATCACAACATGTATTTTCCCAGTGTATTTTTCTCTTTGAACCCCTAGTGTATAAAATTAGTCATGGCAGACTCACATCATTAGTCCATGTATGATCTGCTTTTATTTAGTTAGTTAATTAGTTTCAACAATATTAGAAACACCCATGCTCCCAGCATCCAAAATAAAAACTAGGACCTATAATGACTACTACAATATGGCAAGTACCATTCTTTTTAAGAGAAGAATTATTTACAAGAGCCAAAACTTGAGGTACCCTAAATGTCCGTAGACAGAAGAATGAAATGGATGAACTCTGAGATGTGTCTGTACAATGAAATATTATATAAGAGTTAAAAGAGATGAACTTCAATGACTCACAGTGATACAAAATATCAGCAGTGATACAATATACTACAAAGTGGGAAAAAATTAAGATCCCCAATGATTATGTTTATTATTATACTCTTACAAAATTAAAAGCAACTAAGGTGAAAAAAAATAAAACTTTCAGGGGCCTGAAGCAGTGGTTCAGTGCTAGAGCACTTGCCTGGCATGCCGGAGGACCCACATTTCAACCCCAGCACCACATACACAATTGAGTGTCGCAACACAAAAACCAGATGAAAAACTAAATAAAATTGATTCATCCCCGCTCCACCCGGAAACAACAAAAACAACAACAAAAAAAGAAAAACCTTTCAGGATTACATATAGATGCAAAAATAGGAATTCAAGATGATGGATGGCTCAAGCGGAAAAGGCAGGGCCATGAGATGAGGGAGACATTTGTGTGTGTGTTTCTTCCTGGAATGTTTCAGAAAAAAATTATCAGAATTGTTTGGAAAAAAAAAAAAAGGAAAATAGAAAGTTTGGGATAGGATAAGAGAGGAAACATTAAAATCCTTTCACTTATGGTGGCAGAAGCTACTTAGATTGCCTTTAGCAAAGCCAGGCGTCGGGTAGCGCACGCCTGTAATCCCAGCGATTCAGGAGACTGAGGCAGGAGGGTCTGGAGTTCAAAACCAGCCTCAGTAATCTAGCAAGGTCCTGTCTCAAAATAAAAGGTCTCAAAAACAAAAAGGTCTAGGGATGTGGCTCAGTGGTTAAGCCTGCAGGGTTCAAATCTCCAGTACCAAAAAGAAAAGGGGGGGGGGGGATTGCCTTTAGCAAAAATAATAGTCAATAAAAGTACAAGGTGCATGGTTAATTTTGGTTCCAGACACAGCTAAGTCCAGGCGCTCAAAGGATGGTAGCAGGTGCCACTTTTCTCAGGCTGGAGGATCTGCTCCCCTCCGAAAGGTCTTCCTCCCCACTCCCGCAAAGACCTGCCTGGGTCGCCTCCTCGATTCACATCACCCAGCCCGGCCGGCCCTCTCTAGGAACCCTCCTCCTTCGGCGTCATGACTTGTCTCCTATTGGCCAGACCTGATTGACGTACGCCTCGCTCAGCCAATCAGCACCGCCAAAGGATGGACTATGCCGATTAACTAGACCTATTTAATCCAAGTTTCTCTGCAGCTGGGGACTGAGGCAGAGGAAATGGGGTCGGTCTCTTCCACCCGCATGAACTAAGACTGGCTGTCTACCCTTAGGAAAAGGGGAATGGATACTAGGGTAGGCAAAATCCACAAAAGCAATTACAGATTCGTCCGTGGAGCCTTCTCCATATTCCCTGGATCCCCTCCCTGGGTGGACAGGTGCCTTGCCTCCTGTTCTCTTGTACTTTGAGCAGATCCCTCTTAGATCTTAGATCACGTTGTGCAATACCCATCCGTTTGTGAACCCGTTTCCTCCTCCTAGATCATTTCACTTCTTGAGGACAAGGCCTCTTGCTCAGGTAGGTAATCCCTGGCAAAGTGCCTCAGATATAGTTGGCATACAATAAATATTTGCTAAATGAATGAATGACTCTTGAATCTATGCCAAAGCAAAATTCTAACATTCAAAGCTTTTCCTTGATTGGGCCCAAACCATCCTTCCTACCTCTTCTGCACCCTTCACAACCTGTCCTAAGCCAGAATCCACCTCAAAACACACCAGGCCCTTTCCCACCTCTTCATGTTGCTATCCCTAGGCTGACTGCCCTCCTCCCCATCCCCTAAGGGTTCATGATGGAGGGATCTGGAAAGGTTGGCAAACCAGTTTTCTGATCATAAGACCCTGCAGTGGAAATTTCTGTAATAGAAACCTCTTGACTAGTTTGCCCCGGTTCTTGTTTGTGCTTTTCTTTCAGCTAGTCCACATACACCTGAGACTGCGTTTGAATGAAAGGACCCACCTCTCAACCTTACTACAGTTGGGTTCTCTGGTTGCAGAAGTCAGAACTGTGGTCCTAATAAGTTGATGGGTGGTGCTGGAGCTGGGGAGGGCTGGAGAGGCTATTGCCCAACATGTAGGATGATAAGGACAACTCATGTTTATTGAGCATTTATTATGTGCCAGGCCCTGTGCCAAGGGCTTTGCACATTCTTTCTCCTTTGATCTCTACCCAGGGATTGTAGTATCCTCAT
This sequence comes from Aplodontia rufa, assembly GCA_004027875.1. Taxonomy (NCBI): domain Eukaryota; kingdom Metazoa; phylum Chordata; class Mammalia; order Rodentia; family Aplodontiidae; genus Aplodontia; species Aplodontia rufa. The sequence continues at coordinate 72,513 of PVKS010005807.1, forward strand.
TTTATAGGTGGGGAAGTGGAAGGGAAGTGGGCTTGCCTGAGGTCACAGAGGTAATAAATGAAGAGGCCAGGACTGGCACAAGATCTGATGCCAGAACCCTTATTCCTACCTTCTTCCAAACTTGAAGGGAGAATAAAAATAAATGTTCAGTGAGAAGTAGGGTTGGGAGCTCTTGGTCCCCAAAAGAGACTGTGGCTATCTTGCCTTCCAAATGCTTTGCTGCCCCTGTCATTTAGGAGGACCAGCTATGTTTACTATCCATATATTCATGAACACACCCTCAAACCCTACCAGTTTCCTCCTCCTCTTTTTGCTACAGCCTGCTTAATTTCCTCCACCACCAACAAGCTGTGAGACCAAGGGAAGTTACTCTCCCTCTCTGAGGAAGGAGCCTTGAGTGCAGGCAAGCCTTCTCCTTCCTCAGAGGGTCAGCGTGAAGATTACACTAGATGATGTTCATGGTGTGCAAGGTGACTGGCACATGGGTGCTTATGATGACAGTGAACTCTGATCTCCCACCTCTGAGCTGAGGATAGATTGACTGTCCTAAGCATCTGTCCCCTCAGAACCCAACACCAAGACTTGACTACAGAAGGCACAATCTCTTGCAAGTTAGCCTAGGGAAACCTTGAGTGTCAGTCACGTCTGACAAGCCAGAGTTCTTAATATCCCTGTGGCTATCAAGTCCTGGTGCTGGAAACATGCCCTATACTCCTGTTTGTTCTTTCACAAGTTAATGATTTACCTCCAATGTTTAATTTTGTTTAAACAGACATGACCCCATTGGTGCCCAAGGCTCTGTCCTTGCCAAAGTGGCTTAGAGATCAAAGAAATCCAAAGACACAGGATCCCTCCCACTACCCCCTCCCAAAATTGTCCTTTAGCTGGCTGGCATCTATGCCGCACCACTGCACCATTGCCCCTTGACCTTGCCTGTAGCCATGCTTTAGTTAGCCTTTCTCTTTGAGATTAGTCTGCTTCCCTTTGAGCCACAGCAAAGCCATGTGCCTCCCAGGCCCCGGGCTTCCTTATCTCCATCACTCCTTTTTTCTAATACGCCAGGATTGCTCTGCAGAGGCCTCACCCCCCAGGTATTCCCTCCCTCTCAGCCTTGTGCTCCTTGGGCCTCCTTGGACTCCCATCTCCCTCTTTCCACCAAGGATGAGGTATCTAGAGATGTCTTAAGTAGATTCATTCTATTAAGGACATTAAGAGCTAAGGGTCCTTCTAGTTTGGCCCTGTCATTTAGACTACCTTCATGACCACTATCTACTCCCAGACCTGGAAGAGTTACATGCCTATCAGTAAGAATACTGCCCTGCCAGGTGTGGTGGTGCATGCCTGTAATCCCAGCATCTTGGTAGACTGAGGCAGGAGGATCGCAAGTTCAAAGCCAGCATCAGCAACTAAGCAAGACTCTATCTCAAAATAAAAAAATTAAAAGGGCTGGGGAGGGGCTGGAGCAGTGGCTCAGTGGCATCATGCTTGCCTGCCATGTGTGAGGACCCAAGTTCGAAACCCAGCACCATGTACACAACAAAGTATCTGAGGAATGAAAGTCACATGAAAAGCTAAATGAAGATTCTCTCTCTCTCCTCTCTTTCAAAAAAAGGCAGGGGAGGGCTGGGGATGTGGCTCAGTCGATAAGCACCACTGGGCTCAGTCCCAATCCCCATACCAAAAAAAAAGATTGCCCTGTTCCAGGCTAAGGGTTTAAACATGCTTCATCCCACAATACAGCTTACCTTGTCTTCTGTAGTCTTTCAGTCTGGACTCCCTGTCCATCTGCTTCTCTGGCTCCCGGCTCTAGCTTCTTGCCTGTAGTTGTGTCTCAGGGCTGTTGTTAAAATAATAGAATTTTATACTCTTATTGCCTGGAGGCTGTAGGATCTGAATCCAGGTGACACCAGGGTCATTCACTCCAAGACTCTAGGGCAGATCCTTCCTTGACTCTCCCGACCTCTGGAGGCTTTCGCTCTGGTGGCTGCTAGAGATCTTAGCTTTGGATCAGGGCAGCAATCTCTTGCTACCGTTTTCACATAGCCGTCTCCTTCCCTTTGTGTCTTTTCCTCTTCCATCTCTTGTGAGGACACTTGACATTGGATTTAGGGTCCACTCAGGTAATCCAGGATGAACTCATTTTGAGATCCTTAACCTAATTACATAGGCGAAGACCTTTTGGCAAAAACAAGATCGATCACATTTACAGGTTCTAGGTGGGCATATCTTGTGGAAGTCCGCCGTCCAACCATAGCAGTAGAAGAGTAGAATGCCAGGAAGTGAAAACAAAACCAATAAAGTCCAGACACGAAAGAGAGTCCAGCCCTGTAGAACTGAAGCTCCCAGGGACTGGAGAAGAAGAGGGTGAGAGGTGAGGTAGGGGATTGGGCAGGTTCCTGCAATACTGAAACAAAGAGATAGGAACTTCACCTCAAGGACTGAACAGCCATAGAAGGCTGTAAGAGGGGGAATGGCATTAATAAATTGTCATCAATTATGGATCATCTAAGGAAGTGACTTTTCTCCAAATAGAAAAGGCAGGGTGGTGGTTCCAGCATTATAATGTATACAAAAATCAGTTGCAAATCCCAGAAGCTTCGTAGACTGAGGCAGGAGCATCACAAGTTCAAAGCCAGTCTCAGAAACTTAGCGAGCTCCTGTCTCAAAATTAAAAAAAAAAAAAAAAGGCTCAGGATGTGGCTCAGTGGTTGAGCACCTGGGTCAATCCCTGATGCCAAAAAATAAAATAAAAATAAAGGGAAAATTAATTCCAAAAAATTGAAGTCCTCAAGTCCTCAACTTGAAAGGCAAAACTTCAAAGCTAGGAAGGAAATAGGAAAAAATACTATTTTGACTTTGGTGTGAAAGTTTTTTTTGTTTTTTAGGATGATTGTGTGTGTGTTTCTGAGAATTGAACCCAGGGCCTCAAGCATGGTAAGCAAATGTACTACCACTGAGCTATGTACCCCCAGCCCTGAAAGATTTCTTTTTCTTCCTCATTTTTAAACTTTTGTATGTGGTATTGTGGGATATTGAACATTTCCCCACAAAAGTTGGGAAACATGCTACCCCTGAGATTCTTTGCCAACACTTTTTATTTTTCTTTTTAAGACAACCTTGCTGGGACGGAAGCGGTGGCTCGGCAGTTACAGAGCTTGCCTGGCATGCACGAGGACACAGGTTCGAATCCAGCACCACGTGTACAACGAAGCGTCAGAGCAACGAAATCCACGTGAAAAACTAAAGAAAAGTTGATTGTCTGTCTGTCTGTCTCTCTCTCACATTGTCCTCTTTTGCTTAAAAAAGAGGGGGGACTGGAGATGTGGCTCAGTGGTTAAGCACCACTGGATTCAATCCTCAGCATCAAAGGAAAAAGAAAAGAGAATTTTCAGAGGAGCATTGTTTGTAATAACTAATAATTGGGGAGTAAATGACCATTTACAGGAGAATGGTAGATGTGGCACATTTACTGTGAAGTAGCAGAGAGCCAGCAAAGTAAATGAACAACAGCTCTATGCATCAGCTTGGTTGATCCATAAATGTTGAATAAAATGGTAAAGAATACCCAATATAGGACTTCATTTAAACAAGCTGTACAAACATGCAAAACAATACCACTTCTTGTTAGGACATACATATAGATGTAGTAAAATTATAAAGTTTTTATAATGGGAATAAAATCAAGCTGGGGATAGTATTTACCTTGTGAAGGAGAAGATGTGATTGGAAGGACCCAGAGGGATTCTTCAGTTTAGGGGAATATTTATTTATTTACTTAAGTCCTGGGGTTCAAACCCAAGGGTGCTTTACCACTGAGCTACATCCCCAGCCCTTTTTATTTATTTATTTATTTAGAAACAGAGTCTCACTAAGTTACTTAAGACCTCAGTAAGTTACTGAGGCTAGCCTTGAACTTGAGATCCTCCTGCCTCAGCCTCCGAAATCAGTGGAATTACAGGCCTGCACCACTGTGCCTGGCTGTTTATCTTCTTTTCTTCTTCTTCTTTTTTTTTTGAGACAAATTGTTGCTATGTTTCCCAGACTGGCTTCCAACTCCTGGGCTTAACCTATCATCCTGTCTCCGCCTCTTGAGTAGCTTAGATTACGTGCTATATGTACGTATATATATCCCTCCCTGTGCTAGAAATCAAACCCAGGGCATACTAGGCAAGCATTCTACCACTGAGCCACATCCCATATCCCCAGTCCCTGGCTCCATGATTTTTACTTTTTGCAGCACTGGGGAACCAAACCAGATTCTCGCACATGTTAGGCAAGCACTCTTCCGTTGAGCTATATACACCTCCAGTTCCTTGATGTTTTATTTTTTAACTTGTGTGGTGGGAATGTAGATCTTTATTATGTTATTTTTTATATCTTTTGGTATGTGAAATATTTGACACTCTAAAAAAGGTGATAACAAAACTTCAGCAAAGGAAGCAATTCAGTAAGTCACCAGCCATTAGGAAATTGCAAATCAAAATCACAATGAGACCTTACTTCACACCCGTAGAATAGCCATGATCAAAGAAACCAAACAAAGGGCATTGGCAAGGATGCTGAGAAATTGAATCTTGGGCCTTGCTGGTATGAATGTAAAATGGTGCAGGTGCCATGGAAATCGGTTTGGCGCTTCCTCCAAAAGTTGAACATGGCCAGGTGCAATGTGGCATGCCAGTTACTTGGGAGTTTGAGGCAGGAGGATCACAAGTTGGAGACCAACCTGGAAAACTTAAGGAGATCCTGTCTCAAAATCAAAAACAAAAGAAGGCTGGGGTATAACTCAGTGTCAGATCACTTGACTAGCACGCATGAGTTGCTGGGTTCAATCCCCAGTACTGAAAAAAAAAAGTTAAACATAAAATGACCATATGGTCCAGCCATTTCACTTCTAGTTAAATTTCAAAAGAATCAAAAGCAGGGACTTATACAGCAATGTTCATAGAAGCATTATTCAAGATAGCCAGAAGTGTAAATAACCCTAGTATCCATCAACAATGAATGTGTAAGCAACGTGACTTATACCTAGAAAAGAATCTAATTCAGTCTTTAAAAGATACAAATTCTCAGCCCGGCACATTGGTGCATGCTTGTGACCCCAGTGACTAAGGAGGCTAAGGCAGGAGGATCCCAAGTTTGAGGCCAGTCTGGGCAACTTGGCAAGACCCTGTCTCAAAATGAAAAAATAAAAAGGGTTGGGATATAGCTCAGTGGTAGAGCATTTGCCTAGCATTTGCTCCAGCCCCTCCAATTTATCCATTTTACTGCTGGTGAGTTTTGGAGCAATTTTCAGGTTTTTTTTTCCGTATGGGAATTGAACCTAGAAGTGCCTTACTACTGAGCTACCTTCCCAGTGCTTTCAATTTTTTTTTTTTTTTATTAAGAGAGAGGAGGAAAAGCTGGAGCAGCATTTCAGTGGTTGGAATGCTTGCCTGACATGCTGTGGATGCACGTTCAAACCCCAGCACCACGTAAACAACGAAGTGTCAGAGCAATGAAAGTCACATGAAAAACTAAATAAAATTGATCCTCTCTATCTCTTTCATTGTCCCTCTCTCTTTAAAGAAAGGGGGGGAGAGTAAGGGAGAGGGAAAAACAGAGAATAAATTTTTATTTAGTTTATTTATAAATTTATATTATAAATTATAAATTTTCTTTATAAATTTACATTATAAATTTTATTTTTAAATTTATTTATAAATTTTTCCAACACACAGTTGTTGTATATGTGGTGCTGGGGTTCAAACTCAGGTCCTCGAGCATGCCAGGCAAGAGTTCCAGCCCCCACTTTTGACTTTGTATTTTGAGACAAGCTCTTGCTAACTTGTTGAGGCTGGCCTCGAACCTGTGCATCCTCCCACCTCAGTCTCTTGAGTAGCTGGGATTATAGGCATTTCCCACTGCAACAGGTTCTCAGTTTTCAGTTCTTGGTATTACAAGGCGTGCTGCGGTGAACTCTCTAGTATACGACTCTTGGTGAACGTGTGTGCACATCAGTTGAGTGCATTCCTAAGAGGGGAGTTGTGGATCTTAGGGTGCATATATATTATCAGCCTCTGTAACGACTGTCAGTTTTCCAAAGTGGTTGTACAAATCATTGCTCCTGCAAGCAGAACGTGAAAGTTTGTTTCAGATTCTCAACATTTGTTATCATCTGCCTTTTTCATTCTAACCACTCTGGCGCGAGTGTGATGTGTACATTTTTAAATCGTTTGGTTCATATTGCCAAATAGACTTCCAGAAAATGGCAGTATTTTAAATTTGTGCCTATAATGCATCAGAATTGAGAAATCTTGAGATCCTCATCTGAGTTTAAGATGATAAATGGCCATCGAGGGTCCTGACAAAAATCTGTCTCATGTTTCTTTGGAGTCCTATAGTGTAGTGCCCCACGCAACATACTTTCAGACACATGAGCTCATGTGACCCTCATGCCCGAGCTAGGAGGGCTGGTATTTCACCTCCATTTTGCAGATGGTGGGGTGACACTGAGGCTCGGAGAGTTTTAGTATCTTGACTTGTAAAGGGAAAAGCCAGGACTAAAATCCAGGCTCCTTGACTACTAGGCTAGTAATAGAGATAGCGCAGTTTTCTCCTCATGGGCCAACACTCATCAGTCCTAGTATTGAAAAGGATTTGGGGATGGCATGTATGGGAACATCTCCTGCAACTGCCATGGTACCAGAGGTGACTGTGTATATAGGTCCCTCTTCATTTCAGAACAGAGAGCTGATACTCAAAGGGGAAGGGTCTTACCCAAGTTTGCACAACGCACCGTTGAACAAGCTGGGACTTCAGTGTGAGTCTCCTAACGTTCAGGGCATGGCTCTTCGCATGGCTCTTCTCCACGTGCAGCTTCCATGGACTTCCAACCTCATACTGGTCTCAGCGAGACATTGTAGCAAGATAGCATTAAAAACTGTTTCTTTGAGGCTGGAGCGGTGGCTCAGCAGTTACAGCGCTTGCCTGGCATGCGTGAGGACTCAGGTTCGAACCCCAGCACCACAAGTACAACTAAGTGTCACAGCAAGAAAAGCCACATGAAAAACTAAATAAAATTGACACACACTCTCTCTCTCTCTCTCTCCTCTCCCTCTGTTCCTATCTTTAAAAAAAAAACAAAAGTTTCTTCTGAACAAAATCTCAGTCTTCACCTCAGTTTTTCCCATTTCTGGGTGTCCATTTGTCTGCCCAACCATATATATTACCCATGGAAGATACAGAAGCATGGGTCCAAGATTTCATGGCCAATTCAGCGCTGTCTCTCTGATGGAAGTTCGTGTCTCTAGATTGGTAGCAGGATAGACTTTATGAGCTTAAGCTTGGGGAAGCAGTCAGGAATCAAAGCAGAATGCAATAATCTTTCTGCCTCACCCCCTTTAATAGCAGCAACTGTAATAGCAGAACGTGTTCCAATGTGCCGGTTATATTGCCCCCTTGTGCTAGAAAGAAGAAGAACACATTCAGCAAATTACACCAGTTTCCAGCTGCAAATGGACCTCCAAGATCTTAATTCAGTTGCAACTCTTTATCTTACAGCCGAGAAAGGCCAGGTCCATAGCAAGAAAGGGAATCACCAGGGCGTGAGCACCCAGTCCTAAACTTTCACACTCCCATATTGACGACACTGACCACAGAGAGAGAAATTAAAAAGGAGAGAATCAATTCTATTTAGTTTTCCCTGGGGTTTTCATTGCTCTGACATGTTTCGCTGTGTACATGGTGCTGGGATTCGAACCTGCATCCTCACGCATGCTGGGCAAGTGCTGTAACAGCTGAGCCACCGCTCCAGCCCCAGAAGGGTTTTTCTTAAAAGAAGTGATGAATGACCCAAAATAGTACAAGCTCTAAAACTTACAGCAAAATGCACATTAAAAAAAACTCTCCTCAGCAGTTACGGTGCTCGCCTGGCTTGCACAAGGACGTGGGTTCAAACCCAGCACCATGCACACAGAAGTGTTGCAGCAACGAAAGCCACATGAAAAACTAAATAAAAAATTGATTCTCTCTCTCTCTCTGTCTCTCTCTTACTGTTCCTCTCTCTTTAAAAAAAAAAAAAAAAGCTCTCCTCTTTCACAATGTAATTAACTTAAAGGCACAAACTTTGGGTGATTTACCAAGTAGCCTAATGATTAAGAAATGGGTAAAGACACTAAAAGAATGAATTTTGAATATTTCACCATAAAGAAATGATACATATTTGAGGATTTAGATATGTTAAATCTAATTCAAACACTATCTAATGAACTGGGGAGTGCAGGTCAATGGCAGAGTGTTGATCTAGCATGTGCAAGGCCCTGGATTCAATCCTCAGTACCACAAAACAAAACCTAACAATTGAAACATTACCTAATATATACATGTACCAGAACATCACACGGTGCCCCATAAACGTGTACACTTTTATGTTTTAAATGTCTGTAAAAATAAATTTAGTTTAAATATTTTTAAATGGTAATGACTGTTACCACTATTCTCATTTGCCAGATGCTGGGCTTAGTAACACTTTGCTACAACTATCCGCCATCCTCCTCCTCCTTTCATTCATTCACCAAATATCGATGGAACTGCTTCTCTGTGCCAGGCTCCTTATTGGTGCTGGAGATGCCTCAGTGACCAAAACGGGGTTCCTGCACTCAGGGGGACTCAATTCTAATGGGAAAATGGGTAATCAACACATTAGTAACCAAACACACGGTGTGTTGCTGTCTTGGAGTGAATCTGTGTGACCCTTCCAAATTCACATGCGGAAGCCCTAATCCCCAATGTGCCTACATTTGGAGAAAGTCATAAAATGTCATAAAATGAGGTCCTGATCTCTTAGAGTTCGTTTCTTTATGAGAATAGACAGCACAAGACTGGGGATGCGGCTCAGTGGAAAACAGAGCGCATGCTTAGCAAGCACAAGACTTCCCGGGCCTCCCGCGCTGAAAAGAGTATAAGTAAGCGATGACACTGGGTGAAAGTGTAACAACAAGCCCCTTTAATAGGTAAGGCTGATTAGAGAGGACGGTATTATGTCTTTTGAAATCAAATGGATGGAGATGGATAGAATTATGCTTAGTGAAGTCTCCCAAGCTCAGAGACTCAAGGGCCGCATGGTTTCTCTCATCAGTTGATGCTAGCATATTTGGGGAAGCAGTAGGGCAGACGGCTAACCTAGCAAAACTTCAAACTGAATGACTTTCAGAGTAATAGGGGGATGGCTCTCTAGGATGCTTGGAGGTGTAGGGAGGGGGATGGGGAGGGGGAAGGGTATATGAAGAACTCATAGGAGTCTGGGGATTGGGAAGATGGGGGAACCATCCCAGAAGCCGATGTCATTCCTCCACGAACTACCCATTTAACGCCTGAGTTCTTCTGGGGGAAACTGCAACAGGTGAAACCCAAGGTGGTCATCCATGTTTTGGCATTACCCCTGGATAACAAAGTTTATATCCATTGATTGCTACTGTTTTGATAATGTTTCCCCCTCAACTGTATCTCCATATACTTCTAATAAAAAAATTTAAAAATAGGTAAGGCTGTAATGAACAATAAAATCTTGTTTTAAAAAATGAAATGAAAAGAAGTGACCAGAAAGTTCTCGCTCTCCACTTCCAGGAGTACAAGGAAGAAGCCACGTGACCACACCACAAGAAGGTGACCTTCTGCAAGCCAAGAAAAGAGCCATCATCAGATACCAAATCGGCCAGAACCTTGATCTTGGACTGCCATGCTCCAGAACTTGAAGAAAATGAGTTCGAGTCACCCAGTCCATAGAGCTAGGGAACAGTTAGGTAGTCCTGATTCCCATGAAGGAAAAGAAGGTGGGGTTCTGCATTAGGAGAGTAAAAGGTGACAGGCTACTCATGCTACTTCCAGCAGAGCGGTGAGGACAGGCCTTTCTGAGAAGGTGATTGCTGTGTGGCTCCAGGAAGTTTTTACATTTATCACAGTCAAGAAACATCTACCCAGGGGGCTGGAGCGGTGGCTCAGCGGTTACGGTGCTTGCCTGGCATGTGCAAGTACACAGGTTCAAACCCCAGCACCCATGTACACAACTAAGTGTCAGAGCAACGAAAGCCATGTGAAAAATT